>JAAIFI010000180.1:0-63170 GCA_011032875.1 Phlebia tremellosa | reverse complement strand
GTTCAGAATCCTATCAAAGCGTCCAAGCCTCAGCCTGAGGGTCGTAGCCGGAAGAGGAAAAGAGAGGAAGAAGATGAGGCTGCGCCCGACAACGACATTCGCTCGAGGCTTCGCCCACGTCGCAAGATAAATTACAAGTACTAAGTCACCGCTCGGTCTTGTATCGAGATTCGGGGGCCCCACCAATGTACTTGATTTTCATCTCCTGTTGCTGTATTTGATCGGATGCTATCTACTTACATTTTGTTTAATCCTGTACATCATACCCTGTAATCTACAAGGTTCGACCACTCAAGTACTAGGAGAACGTATGGCTGGCGCAGTCCGATCCTACGGTAGGGTGGCGTTCAGACTACTGCATGGTGTATTCCCTACGATCTACAGGCGACTAAGTAGTGTGACTAAATTCAGTTCGCAGAGCTAGAAGCATGGAAAACGTTGGGTGGCTTGTGACCCGGTGTACTAGTACGTATTCTCTCTGAGATCGCTTTTATCTTACTTGAAACCGACACATAGTAGCTCCATATCTATATCACCAAACACGTTGGCTCAGAGAGACATTGATGAGACGGCACACGCACAACCCCGATACCACACTGGTGCCGAAACCACTATCACAGTTTCCCCGCGATCCCCAATCAGGGTTGTCTCGCCGCTACTACAACGCGACTTTGGCAGAGAGTTTGTCGTAGAAGGCCCTAGCAGAGATGAAAATCAGTCTATGAGGCTACTCGACTGGTTGTAGCGGACCATTCGATTGCCCCGCGATCACCACAACGCGACTTTCGCAGAGAGTTTGTCATAGATGACCCTGGCAGAGACGATGGAGCGATCTATGAAGCTACCAGACTGTTTGTAGCGGACCATTTAAGCCATCAGGAACACACACCTTCTTACCATGAATCGTGAAGTTCAAATTGGCGCACCATCTATTATCGACTTCACGTATGGTACACATGGCACGACCTTGAACGACTCGCGTATCGTACAGGTCTCTAGACAGATGTAGTCTGAAGATTATACAGACCTGCGTGACGGAGACTTGAATCAGATAGTAGGCTTGCATCATCACACAAATTGTGACGTACAGCCACCACAAAGTGCGATACGTATTCCTTGTCACCTTTGGTACCAGCAATCGTTGAAATCATTCGCCATTCTCCATATAATCGATTTCCCCTCGATCCCGAAGGTACCGAAACGTCTTTCATAACCCGCAATACGATTCAGTGTCCTGACCTACTATTTGTAAAGAAATGTCTTGGCATGAACGCAATGAAACGGAACCCCCAAGAGTTCGCGCGCCGTACACTGTGGCACCGCGCGCTCAGATCGCGATGCAAGGGTTGAATTCTGAACGTTTGTGCTGGAACTCTGTCGACGATACAAATATGAAGGATTATTCCTGATCGGCCCGAATGACTGCTTTCCGAGTGTAATAAAAGTCTCTTGGTTGAAAGAGTGTGATGGCAAAGCTGAACTGTGATCGCAACGAGATACACAGATCATGAAGACTCGAATGTGAACGTCTATCGGGTGGCAAAGTCAGAATTGCTTCAGATTACAAGTAAAAAAGACTTACAGATAACGAGACATTCTCAAATGTCGTCTCGAACAGTCCGACATCCCCTGTGAGTACGAAGACGTTGATACTTGGCACATAGACGAGCGTGTTCGGAGGAGTGGCTGCAGGAGCCAGTGAATTTCAATTTGATGGTCTGAATATGGCGAAATAATCCATACCACCGTTGGTGTTCACCCACTGCGCTTGAAGAATGCTGCCCTGCCGAAAGCTCCAAATGGCGCTTTCGCTGACCTCCGAGATTTCCGTGGCAGCGGTGAAGGCGTTCGGAACGCCTTGAGGTGTTGAGTTCGGGGCGGCTAAAAGACGTAGTGTTTATCAAGCTTTTTAAGCAAACATTCACTATACTCCTGTGAACGGTATACGTACTTTGCGTGACGCCGCCGATATACACATAGTTGAAGGATCGCGCAGACAAGTTGGCGCTGTCAGACGAGTATCCCTTGATACCGCCCACGAACGGGAACGCCTTGAGACCATTCTGCCACACATCAAGGATGTCAGCCACTCACGGTCAAGTATAACGTTGAATACATACCGAAGACAGCAAGTCAAACGGCGCACCCTGGCAGTCGTCTATCGTCACTCTGAGAGCCTGAGCACGTTCCGTTGTGTATCCGAACTCGCCGAACTCGTTGAGTGTCTGGCTAAGATATCCGTCGAGATGTGGGCTGGGGCCGGTGCCACCTGTGGGCCCGCCATCTATTGAGGTGACGTGTACGACACCGTTATGCGGGCTGCATGCACTATTGGGCCTACTAGGAATAGGCGACGCACGCGGCCTAGGTGGGCTGCGTTCTACGAGGCAAACACACATTGAGATACGCGACACAGAAATACACAGGAAAATACACACCAGCACGCCGCAACGTAGGTTTGTTTAGAGGAAGCCCTCGCGCCATACGTTGGCCATTCGTCAGTGCCATCTCGAGGGGGTGAAGAACGGTACCGAGGGGATTGAGTAACATGTCTACGCCGCCTCGAGCTTCGATACTGGCCGGGTTATCGAATTGCATTGAAGTGGGGTTGGCAACGCTGCTATATGCAGCCAAGAGCAGCGTACAGCCACAGAGGCGTAGAAAGGAAGGCATCGCGTGTAAATGAAGACAAAGATTGATGAATATTGTGCGTCAGTGATGATGAAGCAGAGAGCGTGGGCACAAAAGAGTGTGTCTGACGAAGACTGTCGAGCGTTAGAGTAGGGAGGTAAAGGAGGTGGGAGTCTGGAATAAAGGTACCAGATGTAGTTACTTACGAAAACAAGAGTTATATAAAATCCTCCTTCCGAGGCTGACAATTCCACCTTGGACGCGATCGCAAAGAATCGATCAAGGCAATACGTGTGTGGCGTGCCTACTGTCTTTTTCATGCAAGCAGTACAATCAATACAGCTCTCGTTTCGTGTCGAGTTAAGCTCGATTGAGTATCACGTAGCCATTACGGCGTACAAACGACCCGCATGAGGCTCGATTGTGTCAGTAGTTAGCAAGTTACGTGTCGACGAGTAGTAACAAAGCTCACTCGTGCAATCTAATCTTGCAGATAAACGTTAGGTAAACGCCTTAATTTATTGAAGCTAGGGTTTCTGAAAGCCTTGAGGTATGTAGCTTGCAGCTTTGAAGTCGTCTCACCAGCCGCGGGGAAGGCGAGCTAGCAGAGGCTGACTCCGCGAGAACGCGATCACGTGACTACCCCTAATTAGAGGCACGACCTGAGGCGCTTATGTTGTCGACTCGAACCTCCACAAGTCGAAGTTTGAACGTTGAACACTATCCAAAGGGGATTGGAAAGCAGAAGTGATATCGTGAGCATATTGTACGTATAACTCGAACACAACTCTTTGTGTGTAGCTCATGAATATCGCAGTGACTTGTCGAAATCAACGTGAACCACGCCTCGTACAAGAGACATGTCCAGCGGTAATATCAATAAAGGAAAACAATCTCTGTCAACTGTAACTCAGCGTCTCGAGGAGAGGACGGCTAAACGTGCAGCCACAGCCGAAGAGAAAAAGAGAGCAGCTGAACAATTTAAAGACGAGGCGAGTGTTGTACTGTGCTGTGCTCTGACATCCCAATCACGCTGATCTTCCTGTGGCAGGGAAATGTTCTCTACAGACACGGCAAATACGTGGAAGCAGCCAAATGCTATGAGGATGCTATATTGAAGTATGGACCTCGCGCGGTATACCTGAACAATCTTGCCGCCGCGCTCCTCAAGCTCAACAGGTACGTATGTGTCACTGCCACTCCTGCCATAGTGGCTGATAATCTTGGACAGACATGATGAGGCCCTCGATGCAGCTTCACATGCTTTGAAGCGTGATCCGAAGCTACTGAAAGCGCGCTTCAGACGAGGTATAGCGAGGAGAAATCTTGGCCTCTTTCGCATGGCTATCATTGGTGGGTTGATACTCTTGCTTTTACCTTTCTAATCTTCTGGAGCATCTACTAGATTTTCAGACAGTAATCAGGCAAGATCCTGACTGTCAGGAAGCTAAGGACGAGTTAGCAGAAACGCTGTTGATGTACGCGCGACTTGATGTCTCAGGAGATTCCTCCGACGAGCTGGAAGGAGCTGCAAGGCCATTGCATGATTGCAGCGACGATGGATCTGACACCGCTTTCTTCTCGGACACCAGTGATTTCAATCACACAGGCAATGGTATCCCATGTCGGTTCTACAACCACGACGGCTGCAATCGCGGCACGAAATGTGGATTCAAGCATGCTCCAGATAGTCGTAGTGTCCGCGACCGCTTGTAGGTTTCTTGCCTTATGTTTCTCTGTGACTTCTGACTGATTTATCTTTGATTATTATAGAGGTCGTAACGTGTGTTTGTACAATATCCTTGGCCTTTGCAAGTTTACCGAGGCCAAATGCGTGTACTCGCATGACAAAACGTATCTCCCTCCTACGGTATGGGATGATCCCAAACGAGTAGATCATGATCGCCAGGCCCTGAAGATGTGTGGTGCAAATCATTCCGCGCAAAAGTTGGAGTCCTTGATTCCCCTCATGAACCCGTGCAAGGCCGGTCCCGGATGTCTTCCGCGTAACAGGATCAAAGAGACAGAGGAAGCGACGGAGGCGTTTGCATATAACTCGATATTCAACACTCTCGCCGGTCCATCGAGGGACGGCACGAGCGGTCTAGGAAATGGGTGGCCGGGGTTAGACTACGAGCCTGACGCTGATGAAGTCGATTTCGGATACTCCTACGATAGTGACGAAGACGAAGAGTATTCTGAAGGAGATGGAGACGATGAAGATGGATGGTCTGATACGAACGATGGCGAATTTGGTTTCTCGCATGACGATGTACAGGAACTCCTCGCGCAAGGTGTCAAGCCGTGGGACGACGATGCAGCGGTGAGTGTTTACCTGTTCTTGTATGTTCAATAACGAAGCTGACCCGAGATCTTCAGGACGTCCTTGCTGCTCTCCGTGATATGTAACCGAGTCAATCGCTGTAGCTAGCCCATCAAGCTTCATGAGATTGCGTTCTACAATTGGCGCAGTGCGAAGTTATGAGGTAGGACTCTAGACGTCTACATCAAAGATAATACATAGTGCCAAGCATGGACGTAAATACATGCTGTATCTACGAGACGATCAAGGCTTAATCCTGTGCAACCAGGATGACACTCTTCCCTTTGTTCTTTCCAGCCTGTGCGTCCAGTATCGCGTGTCCAGCGTGCTGCAGGCTCTTCGTGATGTTCTCCTCGTATTTGATTTCCCCAGCAGCAATCCTCTTTGGCATAGTCTGGTAGAATTCATCATCGTACTCGTGGTGTAAAGAGGTTTATATGAGTTCACTGGGCGGGTACACGGTCCGGCTGCTCCTGTGCCCGCCTCTTGAATATTGTTATAATCTGTCGCGACGTTCGAGAATTAGTATATCCACGTAGGAGATATCATATACATAGCTGATCAAGAATGATACATAACAGTAAATAGTGTCCGTTCAAATACAGCTACGGAAGATGGCTCTCGAGCGAGACAGAGCTACTACTCCTTATAACATATTTTGCGACGACGCGAACGAAGTCTCGAACGAATGTCATTGTCGGGATCAACCTCATCCAAATTCTCTCTTTTCCTCTTTACGATGTCACGCTCATGTTCACGCTGAGGCTTCGCCGCCTTGGTAGGACGCTGGATGGCTGGCAAGCTGGTGATGCCACCCGCATTCTGAACATCTGGTCGTATCTTAAGTGCAGCCTTCGCTGGAACCTTGGTCTTCGTCTGGGTATCACGCTTCCGCTTAGCGATCGCCTTAGCCGGCCTTTCGACAGTCACTACTTCAGCCCTTGTCCTGAAAATAGGCGCCGAATGTGCCCATCGATGATCAAGAATGGACCTGCCATTTCTAGCTCCGCGAACTTCAACAAGAGACTCAAATCACACTTGATCGTTGAGAATACACCACTCAATAGTCTGAACGCCACCCTACCATTGCCGTATTCTGTGTCGCTGATGCCAGCCATACGTTCTACAGGCTACAGCTCGGACCTCCGGAGATCACAATTTCCGACCACATTGTTTGCAACTTGAAGCCTGGCGCAGAAGGAGCGTAGTTGGACTAGACTCGAGCAAGTGGGTCATGGCAAGGGGGAAGCTTGCCGAAGGCGGGGCGGACCCGACCCAGGATTCTCTTCCTAGGCTGGCCGCTGATACGCCTTTGATGCGCCAGCGACGAAGGCAGTTGACAACAGGAGTGACATACCTCTTCATGTTGCAATCGATATCTTCTGTCACTCTGTCGACACATTTTCCACTGAGTCCTTGATAGTACATGAAGCTTTCGTCCCCAAGAGCTCTGCCAGACCGTTCGGCAGACCAGCGTAAAACCCCAAGCCAAGGAACACATCAGAAGCCGAGATCTTATACGATGGTGGCGCTGATCATGTCATCGTTAATTCCATGAAGTTGCTCGCATGGGGCAACCCTGGCAAAGCGTTGAGTCTGGCCTCCGTCCACAATTGGATACAATTCACTGTATCAGACATTGGGTGCTGATGGTGTCGGTATGTGGCGCAATTATTGGCATGGTGCGGACGTGAAACTGATTACGATAGGATAGTGTAGACTTTCGTGATAGGGATGCACTCGGTACATGGAGGCTACCTCGTCCTCAGCGCACATGATGTGTCTCTACCATCATTGACCTATAACCAGTCTCCGCAGTGCCTCCTCGAACTGCACAGCCTTCGGTGCTGGTGAGCTCAGCTTCAATTATATTTACGTTTAGGTGTGTCGCCTGTTCAATCATCGCTGCCTATGCTTACGCTCGTCTAGCAGAGAAAACTTACTACTGATGCATGATTGCCCAAGCGCAGCACTTCGTTGTCGCTAACCTACTATATTCGGCTAAAATTATCGACTGTGAGAGCATTTCTTATCACAGGCTATGTAGAACGGATCACGTTGTTCACATACCCCGATGCTAAAAGGGACCGGGCGTAGTCGACCGAGATGGACGGGATCAAGAAATTATAGAAGGACTTGGGTGCAAACGCGCCCATGGCGCTTTGCTAGTAGTACAGCCACTTCAACCCGCGCGCGGCGCAGGTGGACTAACCTTATCGCAGGGGGGACTATATTAGAACGTCGACGGGCAGATTTTTCCTTGTGGAAGCCATCATCGTACAGCTGTGACGTCGTTCATAATGTCCACGACCTCTCAAGCTATCGCTGAGTACCAGGCAGAGTAGGCTAGTATTCCTTCTTTTGAACATGAGATTGACAGTGTTCCTGCTCTTCAGCGTCATCAGCGAATGGATAGGCAATGCGATGGTGGGTAAGTAAAGCATCAGTGTGTCACATGCATTCTTCAGAATTCACTCATCAATCTTCAGCTCTCGCCGCGTATGAATACATCATCACGTTCCAGCAGGAAGTGTCGATGTTATGGCGGCGTAGATGGAGTGCTGTCACATGGCTCTTTGTCCTCAATCGCTATCTGCTCATGATAGTCACTGTGTGTACTGTTGTTCCTACGTCGGCTCAAGTAAGTATCTACACTCATCAATGAGGTGATTGCTCATCCGATGATGTTACAGAGGTTCGTCAGCGTTTGTCATACGCCGGTTGATGCTGATGTATATTGGTATAGTTGTGGTCCTGTGTTGAAGTTGCTGGAAGTGCTTGAGACTCTGCAGTATATTGTATTGGCACGTGCGTTGACCCTTTGCCTGACACACCTTCTCTTCCTGACATGCCCCTAGTATTTTCAGCGCTGCGCGTCTACGCAATATGGGATCGCAAGATTTCTATTGCATTTATAGTCCTTACATTGAATTTTGCCCCCGTGGCCACCAATGCTGTGAGTTCGTCTATGATATGCATACATGTTCGCTCTTATCAATGTGGTTCTCAGTATAGTTACAGTCATAGCTCCATAGTGTATATGAACGACTCGATATTGGGATGGTTCTGCACAACGACGTCAAACCAATCACCGAAGTTGTCCCTAGCGTACGTCCCAACGTGTCATTGTCGTCACGAGATGATCTGACATCTGCATTAGATGTAAGCATATATCACACTCATTGCTCTTCATGCTCAACAGACGATCCCTGGCAGTGGAGCTCTTCACTCGCCTCTCTTTGATCGCTGCGGACGTTGTGGTTCTCGCTGCCACCTGGATAAGGACCTACCGCCATATCAGAGAAGCGTCAAGGTTATCCCTCCGGGTCAATCTGAGTGAAATATTTCTCGTGGACGGTGAGTTTATGTCGCTCGACAGACAGGTCTGGAACTAAGCGTGAACTCAGGGAGCATCTACTTCATGTGCGTGTGACACTCGTCTGGTGCAGCTTCTTGGACAATCCTGATGCTCTATCAGTGCATTACTTATACTCAATATAGCTATGATTCTGATAAACAACATCGTAAGTATCAATCCGCTGTCACCTCACTTTCAATCTGACTTCCTATGAAAGTCTGCCTTTGATCTACTCAGTCCAGTCATATCTATCATCATGGCGTAAGTCTCTGAGCATCTGAGCATCATAGTGCGTAATGCTCATCTCGCGTGCTACTAGACTACAACCTATCCTCGTATCGCGATTTTTGTTGAATCTGCGACAAGCCACGGACACTGACGAAGAGACCCGATGCTTATTCTCGACTTCCGTATTCACTGTACCCGGATTTCGGGTACCTACTGCGGCCAGCATAGTCGGTAATCTAGGCGAACGGCTTGATCTGTATCCTACACGTTCTGAATCGGACGGCAGTGCCACGCTTGCTGATAGTAGCGATTCACACTAACAGCCACACAATCACGTATCGACATATTCAGCTAGATCTGTAGCTTTGTGCCCACTTGTCCTCGAACAGATACTGTATATCACATACCCACTCCTTACATTTGTTATTTTATGTGCATGTACAAGCGGTTATCCGTAATAATATCGACGGTGTGAGTCATAGCGCTTTGCGATAAGATGCTATCTGATCTTGGCGGAAACTTTATTATCCTGAAATTCTGGTGACTCGTTCGTGGATCCTCCTTCGAACGTTGACCATGGCCCCTCTCACGCACCCCTCTATCAAAGGTACGCGACGTCCGTAAGTCTCACTGTTAAAATAAATCAACGATCTGTACAGACGGCTGGTTCCGTGAGATATCTTCCCAATGGCCAGGCCAAGCGATGACCCTGAAGGTCAGGAAGATCCTTCACGTCGAAAAATCTCTCTACCAGGACGTTCTCGTCTTTGAGTCCGAGACCTATGGGAACGTTTTGATTCTGGATGGCGTTATCCAATGCACAGAGCGCGATGAGTTCTCGTACGTGATCTATCCAATCGTCCATCCTTCAAGTATTTTACACGATCATGCAGTTATCAAGAGATGATCGCTCATCTGCCTCTGGCGAGTCACCCGAACCCCAAAAAGGTCCTTGTCATTGGTGGTGGCGACGGTGGTGTCGTTCGTGAAGTGCTCAAGCACGATACCGTCGAGCAGGTCGTTCTGTGTGACATAGATGAGGTAAGTCAAATTTCGCGCATCACCTCAACAATGTCTCATGTCTTCTTGATCTTATGCTGATCCAATTCTCAGGCTGTAATCCGCGTCTCGAAGAAGTACCTTCCGCACATGTCGAACTTACTTTCCGACCCTCGTGTGGTTGTTCATATCGGAGACGGGTTCAAGTTCTTGGCGGAGAACACCTCTACGTACGACGCCATTATCACCGACTCGTCCGACCCTGTAGGTCCGGCAGCATCTCTTTTCCAGAAACCATACTTCGAGCTCCTGCACGGTGCCCTTGCACCAGGCGGACACATCTCCACGCAGGCTGAGTGTCTGTGGTTGCATCTGCCGCTCATCAACGAGCTGCGCAAGACAACCCGTGCTCTTTTCCCTGTCGCAGAATATGCGTTCACGACTATCCCTACCTACCCATCTGGCCAGATCGGCTTCGTGGTCTGTTCGAAGGAAGCAGGACGCGACGTGAAGACACCTTTGCGTAAAGTGTCGCCCACACGGTACTATAACCAAGCGGTTCACAAGGCTGCCTTTGTTCTCCCCGAGTTTGGACGCGCTTTGGCCGAGGATGGTCAGAACATCCTCCCGAAAATTGGGAAGCAGTTTGATTCGACTAAACCTGTGAAGAAAATTCTTCTGTTGGGCAGCGGCTTTGTCGCTCGACCCGCCGCGGAATATATTACCCGTGAGCCAAACAACCGACTCACTATTGGTAAGTTTAGTCCCTATCATCTATCTTTCTTACTCAATGGTGGTTTGTGTAGCTTGCCGTACACTTGCTACTGCTCAAGGGCTAGCAGCCGATTTGCCGAACGCTACTGGCGTGTCTTTGGATGTGACCAACCACGCCGCCCTCGAGAAGGCAGTAGCAGAAAACGATCTTGTTATCTCGCTCGTCCCGTACATCTACCACGCAGCAGTCATCAAAGCCGCCATCAAGGGCAAGACTAATGTAGTCACAACCAGTTATGTTAGCCCTGCCATCCGTGAGCTTGAGCCGGAGATTGTGAAGGCTGGCATCGTCGTGATGAACGAAATTGGGCTTGACCCTGGTATCGATCACCTGTACGCAGTCAAGACTATCGATGAAGTGCACGCCAAGGGCGGCAAGGTTTGTTTATGCCATACATCCTCGTAAAGGGTACTGACCTCTTTTCAGATAAAAGAATTCCACTCGTACTGTGGAGGTCTTCCAGCACCCGAGTGTTCCGGGAACCCTCTCGGCTACAAGTTTTCATGGTCTTCTCGTGGTGTGCTTCTGGCCCTGCTTAACAATGCCTCCTACCTAGCCAACGGACAGAAGCAGCATATTGCCGGCCAGGATCTCATGAAGTACGCCAAGCCGTACTACATCTCGCCCGCGTTCGCATTCGTAGCCTATCCGAATCGCGATTCTACACCGTTCCGCGAATTCTATCGCATCCCCGAGGCGCAAACCGTTATACGTGGTACACTTCGCTACCAGGGCTTCCCTGAGTTCATAAAGGCACTCGTCCAGCTCGGCTGGCTGGATATGTCCGAGAAGGCTTGGCTGGACGAAAACCTCACCTGGGCCGAAGTTATGCAGAAGGCTATCAACGCGAGTGATGCTCAAGAGAGGTCAGTAAACTTGCGTCTTTACTCTACTTCGCTAACTAATATAATCCACAGTACTTTGATTGCCCGCATCAAGGACATCTGCGCGTTCCCCGACGAGAGCGAGACAACGCGCATCATCTCTGGTTTACGCTGGATCGGTCTCTTCTCCTCCGAGAAGGTGAAACCACGCGCGGGAAACCTTCTCGATACTCTCTGCGCACAGCTTGAGACTCTTATGAAGTACGAAGAGGGCGAACGTGATCTTGTCATGCTGCAGCACAAGTTCATCGTCGAATGGGCTGACGGCAAAACGGTAAGTTTGTTCGAGTACCTTGTGCACCAGTCAGCTGATTGTTTCTCGAAGGACACTCTCACATCCACTCTTGAGGCCTATGGTATTCCCGGCGGCCACTCCGCAATGGCATTCACGGTTGGCGTTCCTTGTGGTATCGCGACCCAGCTTGTGTTAGACGGCGTGATCAACACACCTGGAGTGCTCGTACCTTATACCAAGGAGATTTGTGATCCTATCAGGGAGGCTCTGGAAAGCGAGGGCATCGCTCTCATTGAAAAAGTCCTCTGAAGCAGCTCGCTGGTTCTATCTGGACGAAAACACTTTGCAAATCTCAGAAGATATATCGGCGGTGCAGGAAATACATGTATAAGAAACTATCAAAGCGTGTAGCATACAGCGAAATCCAGAATTGCGTTGACAGTCTTCGCTTTCTGACCGGGTAGAGGGTTTTGCATAGAGATAAGTGTGGCACGCCGCCTTGAGCCAAGGCTCTTATATCACTGAAATATTTCTCAGTGTTGATTTCAAAATCTAACTTTCTACGCAAATTCTTGCTTGCTGTCGCACCAGGAACAACTGCGGTCCAACGATGGCATGGCTCAGTGGTCTAGTAGTATGATTCTCGCTTCGGGAGTTCACACCCGCCGCTTGCGGCAGATTGCGAGAGGTCCCGGGTTCAATTCCCGGCTGAGCCCTTGCGTTTTTCTCCTTCTTCTCCCGCGTGTTTTCACGCGTTGTTGAGTGTTTTACTGCACAGTGCGACTCACATGGACTGTGGTCCTCTATAATTCACTTTGATTTGTCCCATCCATTTCTTCTTTACCTGAATTTTCTCTATCAAAGAGCCCTGCGGAGGTTCATATCCTAGAAGCAGATCAAACAGAGCGTCCCGCCCGTACTTTGGGCTTCTCAACGATAAGGTGCGCGGCATACCGTACATGCTGTTTCTACTGGTAGATAAGCAGAGCTTTACGCGGCGCAACTGATACTAGCTTCGAGGATCGTGACGATCAACTACACGCAGCTGGCCGCAGCTCGAACGCTTACGACTGCGATTCATTCGGCCTTGTGGTCGTACCTGTGGGCTAATAGACCTTCGCGGTTGTATCGTGCGGTCACATCGGTATCAGGCGCGTAAACCTGCGCAGGGCGTCTTGATTCACGATATAACCGCACTTACGGTCAACCTGAAGGAGATCAAGGTCGGGACGCGTACTACTGCATACGTACTCCTGTGCAAACGATGTCGGGATTAGTCTCACAGAAAACGACCATATCGAACGTTGAGGAGACTCATCCTTTTTCTCATATGCTCATCAAGTCACCCGCATGGGGCGGTTACAAGTCTACCAGCAGTCTACTTCGTACAGCTATAATTCTTGCCACCGTCATCGCTTCTTCCTACTTGCTGTCGATTCTAAATTTCTCGCCGGAGCCATTTCATGGTGCAGGATGCGCTTATCCCAACTTAGAGCCATTCTTTTCCAGTGTCAAGACTCACGATGACTTATGCGTCGGCGAGAAGGGAGTCGGAATATCTCACTCCGGTTATATAGGACTCAAAGGCGATACAACTGACAATCCCAAGAGGTCTTTCTTTTGGTAAGGTACTCGCAGTAAGTGTTGACCTGTACTGATCAATTCGTCCAGGCTGTTTGAAGCGCAGAACAACTGGCACAATGCGCCTCTCATGTGGGTCCCGGTACAACTACTATACCCACGATACTGACATGTGTGGCGTGCCAGCTTGACAATCGGAGGAGGACCTGGCACAAGCGGTCTGCTCAATCCGTTGATAGGACGTAAGTTCACTGTCGTCCTATCGGAACTTACAGCTGACAGAACCTTCTGACTGTCAGAGTCTCACTGTCGTATCACTGAGAACGGCACTGTGCCAAACGCTAATGCGTGGACCGAACACTATAATCTACTGGCACTCGATCATGTCTGTGTATGTCTATGATGCTCTTCGGCAATTACTGATATTTTGTGTCCTAACAGCCTATCGGTGTCGGTTTTTCTTACGGGAAAACAGTGGACAATTCGCGCTCTGCTGCGATTGATGTCTACGATTTCCTGCAGAAATTCTACACGTTATATCCGCGTCTCGGAAAGTAGGCTTTATTTATGGATCGGTGCTGTCGAGAAGTGCTAATAGACTAATAGGAACCCTCTTGTTCTAGCCTCAGGGTCATATGGTGGCGTGCGTCTTGATGTTTGAGTTAGTTTATTGCAAAGAACGGCGCTCATTCTGTCCTTAGACGTATATCCCACATATTGCCACGGTTATTCACGAAGAGAACTTGGCGATAGCCGCTGGAAAAGGGCAGCCAGGAGCAAAACATATCAATCTAGAGTCTATGATGGTCAGTAACCCACTTTCGGTACGCACAGATAACGTTCTCTCTACTATTTGATCGAATAATTGTGTCTCCAATAGGATCCATTGGCTCACTGGCGTTGGGCTCTACAACAACGATGTTACTACAGTGATATTTTCAACGTAACACAGTGCCACGAATACTACTCTCAATTACCATTTTGCCTCGAGGCAATCCAGTTCGCCTTGCAGAATCCGGCCATACCGAATCGTGTCAAGGCACAGGAACTGTGCGAGAGGACTCAAGCCGCAGAACTCCATAATGGAAGGGCCTACGAGAATGTGAAGCAAAAAGTGGGTGACAATCGTATACCGATGATCCGTGAACAAGGATATTCATTGAACTCAGTGCAACGGTACATTTGAGGACTGTGTTCCCCAAGGAGTCTGGGCCACGCGTTTCCTCAACCTGCCATCGACCAAAAACAAATTAGGCGTATCTTTGGACCTCAAGTTTACGTTATTGAGTGACGAAGTCTACAAGGCGTTCATAGAAGCGGGAGACCTGTGAGCTACCTAACACATCTGCGTATCTCTCTGTATCATGGATATAATCATCTTAAACACTCACAGCGTACAACCTGCCCACCTTCTATATGAACCTTTACTCGCTGCGGGCATCCGTTTATTACGTACGTGGCTGTCCTCGGCTATGGTCTGGCATGTATTGCGTCATTGACGCTCCCTCCAGATTATGTCGGTAAATTAGACGCAAATTGTGGATGGCCGGGAATCATATCGTTTGTGCGTTATCCCAGCACTTGAAGTTCTAGGCTTTGATCATTCACCTCCGTACCCGCAGCTCAAATTCCTCCGTACACCATTCCAGGAGAAGTTTATCAACGCGCCAGATTTGCCATGGGGGTCTGAAGATGCAACCGTGCGTGTAGTAGGAGAAGGAGCAGGGAATATGACATATATTCTTATGGGGGGTGCAGGGCATATGGTCAGTGATTTTATAATAGCTTGGATATCGCTGATCAATCTCTGCGATGGCGATGGCGGTCGCTTCGCAGGTTGTGAAAGATCAACCCGCACTAGTCAAGAAGATCATCGAGCATTGGATAGAAAATCGCCCGTACCTGTGACGACATCGCTGATCAATATGTGGGTGTGAGAAGTAGAGATATACCTACTGAGGACTATTGACATTTGACAATTGAATATTGAACGTTGAACTTTGTGAGCAGAGTAGTGCGAAAAAGAAAAAGCTTCAGGGCTCAGCCGGGAATTGAACCCGGGACCTCTCGCAATCTGCCGCAAGCGGCGGGTTTGAACTCCCGAAGCGAGAATCATACTACTAGACCACTGAGCCTACCTATAAGTATTCCACAAGGACTATCATATCACGCCGGCATTCCCAAGAGATGCTACGTAAGTGATGCAAGTTAGTGTTGGGTAGAAAAGGTATAGGTAATTTACCGGACGTAAATTACATAGTAAATTACCGTAATTTACGGTAATTTACCAGGTGAAGTCAACTAGGGTGTAAAAAAGTGTAGATAACCTTTATACTCATGGGCCTTCCCTGGCATGGTATGCAACACCCCACTACGTGCCATGTATACAATAAAGCTTCCTACCTCTGCTCGCAGTATACACTGCCTGGTTATCCCATGTTACCAGCTCGCGGGCATCTTGTAACCCTACACCAGGGGTTCGAGCTCTCGCCACTCATTAGCATTTAGCGCCCACGCCCTCTAGCTCACGAGCAGCTCAACAAATATTCTCGACCGTCTCTTACACCTTTCGAGACTGAAATTGTGGATTCAGAGAGCCATCCTGGGGCGCGCCAAATTGTTTAAGAAGCAATTTACGGTGTTTCGCGCACGCGGTAAAAAAGTGTAAATTACGGTAAATAACTAGGGTTATTTACATCACCTTCGGGGCAGGTAATTTACCCCAGTAATTTACACCCCTCGGAGTTTTTTACCCAACACTAATGCAAGTACTGACACAAGCCTCCAGGAGTCCAGTTGATCTGATTCCAAAAAAGCTGACAAGGAACCCCAGGTCATACAAACCAGTAAACTCATTGTGGTGTTGTAGCGGCTAGTCCCACTTGTTTCTCAAGCATCATCGCAAGAGGTATGAACAAGAACAATATGATGATGAATAGTAGATTACAGCACAGTACGTAGGTACTCATTGTACACGTATAGGCACATCCGAACTCGTAAACTTGAGGTAATGATACAAGCATGTAGAAAACGTCCATGACCAGAAAACGTGGGGTATTGATACTCCTGCAAAACAAATGGACAGATCTGTCGACATTTACGCCTTTTTGTCTCCGAAGTCCGATCGAACTGAGTCTGCTTCTGGGGTTGTAGGCGCATAGTCTTGGTCGAACGCTTGCTCCTCTTTCTCGATATCGGCCTGGCGCTTTTCAGCCTGGACGGCACCAAAGAGAATATCCATCTCTTCCAAGCTGCGTCCCTTGGTCTCAGGAATCAATCTGTGAATCAAAATCAAATTAGGTCTGAACTGTTGACTATCAACACCGCAGAAGGACTTACAGACAGAAGATGACCATGCCGCCGATATTAATCGTAGCGAACATAAAAAACAGCTTGTAGCCCAGATCGGTCTCTAAAGTCGGAGTGACCTTAGAGACTACGAAGTTGAACAGCCACTGTGACGCGCTGGCCACCGAGAGACCGTAGTGCCGCGTGCGCGTTGGGAAAATATCTGCGACATAGACCCATCTGCATGACACTTGTAAGGCACCGATATGAGAGGTTGAGTTGCTAAATGCTTACGGTAGAGGGCCCCAGCCCATCGAGTAGAAGCATACATAGATGTACAGCATGGCTGCCATGGCCTTCGATGCCGGTGGAGGGTTCGAGCCAGTCGCGGGCGGAGGGAACTCCTTCAACAAGGCACCGATTATAAAGAATAACGTGCCCATGCCCATCGCAGATATAAGAAGCGAGTATTTTCGTCCAAGAGTCTCAACCAGGAAGAAAACGAAAAGAGTGGTCGCGACGAGCTTGACGATGCCGTAGATACCGGAGGCAAGAAGCGAATTCGAAGTTCCGTTGTATCCGATCTGTAAAAGATGTACATGTGTCAACGGTGTGAATGTTGCAATAGAATAGGGACCGACCGAGGTAAAAATTTGTGGGGCATAGTAGTTGACCGAGTTCTGTCCGCACCACTGTTGGAACAAGAAGATGACAATGGCAATGAGGAATCGAGGCCAGTTGCCTTTGCCCAAGAATGCCTCGCGAAGACCGAGGTCAGCTCTGGCGACGCGCTCCTCGCGAATGGCAGCCTGTATCTCGGCGAACTCGTGGCGGACCCGTTCGTCATCAGTAGGGAGCTTGCGGAGATAAGCTAAGTTGGCGATGGCTTCTTCGTTGCGGTCTTTGGATGCAAGCCATCTTGGCGACTCTTTTACAGTCAACAATCCGACTGCCATGATACCAGCAGGTACAAGCTGAAGACCGAACGGTATGCGCCAGATAGCGGGTCCCGACTTGATGTGCAAGCTGATGCCAACTAGAGCCACATCGATAAGGTTACAGGGTCTTTATAGAACGAAGTGGTACACTCACGGTTGACCCAATAGGACAGCATGACGCCGGTCGCTACCATTATTTGAAAGAGACCAGTGATACGCCCTCGCACATCTTTGGGGGAACACTCCGAAACAAATGCGGGCGCAACGGCAGAAATAGCACCGATACCGACACCGGCAATAACACGCCCTGCATAGATATAGCCAAGGCCATGACTGCCGCCTGCAGCTGTTTGGAGAGCCTACATTGCGCAATTAGTGGGCGCTCGGGACTTCAAGACGGTGAAAACTTACCGCGCCTACGGCAAAAACGATGGAGAAGATCAACAAGGTGTACCTCCGACCTATCCAAGAGGACATAGGAGCGCTGCCAAGTGCACCGAAGAAGGCACCGGCTTGAAGAACAGATACGACATTCGAACTGATGTCGTTGGTCTTCTTCTTGTTGCCGTAGAAGCCAAAGTGTTGCGCGAAATAATCTTGGGCCACCACACCACCACCAATACCTCTACGGTGAGGAAACGAACGGTCGATTTCGATTTTGCAACGGTAAGATGTCAGGTGTACTCACGTGTCATAACCAAACAGCACTATGCCCCAGTATGCGATGAACGCCAACCCTGTAGGTGAACAAGCGTAAGGATGACATGAAGAATGGAGGAAACTCAAACTCACAGTAGACTCTGATATTTTGGAAGCGACCCAGGGCTGCCATGACGTTCGATGGGAAGATATCGTCCAAGGATGGGGAGTGGGAGAGCGAGAAGACTCTGCAGGACAGCCCATCATCTCTGGGAGCTTTTGTACCTCCCATAGCGGTTCGCTAGCGTTCCCTTCCCCACGGGCCGCGAACTTGCATTCATTCAGATATGATGATCGAGATTGCGGGGTGGGCATCGAGTGAATGATCATGCGCGTGTGGTCCCGGCCCGCCGCACACCGGAGCCAACCAGACACACGCGTTCCTGGACGCCATGTCCCTGTAATGGTCAAGGAGTGAGAGAGCCGAACGGAGTTGACTGGAATTGTTGTCACCTGGACATGATAGACATGTCGTCGCTTCCCCGCATTTGATCCCAGCTCGAGCTGGAGAAACAAGCGTGAAACATCGCCGCAAAAAACGAATGATTGTAGAGGCATGGCTTCTGCTTATCCAAAGATCGTCTCTCTGCTACCCCGAGCACTTCATCCTCATTCGCGCGATATCCAGGATGGGGTTCTCGCCTTCGTTGAATGCCATTCGAAGTGTCATGCTGTCCGAGTATTCTCCTCTGTGAGTACTTGAGTAATCCCTAATGATCTTCATGAACCTCACCTTCTAGAAGAGTCGCACTGTGTTGATGTTGAGATAGCCAGCTCACACTGACCAATAACCAATATTACAGCTCTCTGGAGGGTAATCGAGGTCCCGGATCAACGCAGATGTTGATCAGATACGTTCGAGAGTTACTGTGCAAGCAAGCGGAGCCGTTGCTGTGTGCGCCGGAGATGCAAGGCTGCGAGAGCGCAAGGTTGAACGAGGTTTGCCAAGGAAGGTACGCTGCGCCCGCCGCCATGCGTCGGCATCGAGGGGCCGTCTCAAGTGTGCACCGTATTTGAGGTCAGCGACGGCGTACAGTTGGAAAATGTTTTCAGCCTTTACAACCGGTCAGCTCATCGGACATTCTAGAATATGTAGCCCCGCATCGCAGCACAGTTTCGAAAACTTGAGGTAAGATTAGAGACAGCCGTGCGAACTCGATATCAACGCACCCCGGTATCTCGATAGGCTGTATTTTCTAATGTCCCATTCGTCTTTATGGCTAGGCGACGTAGGGTATGCGGCGCCTCTACGCCCGAAATGTAGCGGACCGTCCGTGCTCCGGAGTCACGATGGAAACTCCTTCATAGTGCCGCCAGGAACATAGATCTTGAGCCATTGATGAGAGCTCAGGTGGAGTGATGCGGCTTGAAGGACGGTAGACGAGTGTATAAAGCGCAAGAAACCTTGATATCTAGCTTTTCGTCCAGTCTGAGCAAGCGAGGTGAAGAGACCTTTCAGCATCCAAAGCGCTAAGATCCAGGCTGGCTACTCACAAAAACCACAAGCACCTTTCATGAAGAGACTGAATCCATAAGAGAGCCGATAGTGCGGACCGTACTTGGCGTTGTTTGTACGGTGAGCTTGGTATGGTATAGGGAATAAATGGCTCAGGAGCAGTCCAACGCCTGAGGAATGAGAAACTTCATATCGAGGGGGAGGCTTGGGCTGTTCTAAATGACAAGAATAAACCTTCCATGGGATAAAACAAGCTGACTCCATAGAAAGTGGGTTGCTTTACCGCTGAAGCTGAGCACGCTGGCTCAGGCTCGAACTTGTCTGGCAAGTCCTCTGTATAACCACGACACTTCTTTTTTCACCGACGGAGATGAAGCTAAGCCGGCCAGTCCCCCTTCTACATGACAGGCGCTTAGGCATCACATCCATCGTCCAGACCTGATGTGGCAAAATTGAAATGCTCGGTATCAGAGGTTTATATTGGGCGGCGTACCATGAGGACGAAGACTGAAGCTAACTTTGCCGCGGCATACAGTTGTGACCACGAGAATGCAACACTCTTCAAGGCTTAGCGACGTGCACACCTATATGTCATGGCTAATAAAGTGTGAGGTATAGCGAAACTTGAGTCTGACAAACCATGGTCGTTATGGTACTGTGAATGTACGCGGTTGGTATACGAGGAAAGCAAGTTGACCATGCCAATTAGCGCCCGTGTTTCAAAAGCTTTCTAAGACGAGCGAAGCACCGACTGTCGTCGGCCCACACCTTGCTTGGTGGTCGAGGACTGGTGAGCGGTGAGGTCTGCTTAAGCCTCTTTGCTAAGTCGCCATTGACAGCGGCTCTTGATGTTTCCTCACTTAGCGCCGAGCAATATTCATGCGCGCGCATATGTCGGATTGATATTTAGCGTAAATTTGAGTGGTCGAATTGCAGAACTTAAATGTTGTTTCTTGTCGGTACCATGCAACGTCGAATCGCGCGAAGACAGGTTGATGGTGCGGAGTTGCAGGCTTTCAGGGCGGCATGAGGGAGTGTAGAGAGTGTAGTGTTAGATAGATATACATTGTTCACATTCAAGGTCGGTAATCGACATCTTTCAGTACAGCAGAGTGAGAATTCGACGGGCAAACAGCACGTGAGAAAGTACAGACGAAGACCGCGTGTTTTGCAGGAAAAAGTCGGAGAATTCAGTCGAAACGGGCAAACAGCACGTGAGAAAGTCATGAAGAACACGTGTTTTGAGGAAAAAGTCGGGTGCAACGAAACTGAGCACAATTATGGGTTCGACAGGTACCTTGCAAGCAAGGTGACTTACTCGCATATACTGAGTTTTGCTGGGAAACCAAGCCTTTGCCCGTTATCCATATATAACAGACCGTATCATTGTCAAGATCGTTAGAGTCCCCGTCAAGATGCGTGATTTACATTGTATAGGACATTGCGAAGGGCGTGATATCAGGTTCGGATGCGTAAAATGTGCGATGAGCAACGAAAGCGAATTGGGAAGGATGAGAGACATGCAGCAGAAGGAGCAATTTTGCAACTTGAAATCGACAAATAACACTAGCTAGGGTCAAAACAGGAGAAAACGAACGGACGAGGGGACTTGCCCCACTATAAATATAACCTACGGCTGGGGATCTAAGAGTTGCCTCAGCTCTCCAAGGCACTCCCTGCACCGTGCTTGCACCTCCTTCGCGTTCTCCAACAGCGGCTTGATATTCTCCGGCGTCATAGCCACTGTCATCCGTCGATCTGGAGACTCGCCGGGGCTGAGACCAAGACCTTGCGTGTCGCGCACCGAGCTGGGTGTCAACGCAAGCTTGCTCGCCCTGGATCGCGGTCGTTTGGGACTGGGACTGGGTGCGCCGGACGCGCGGCACTGGATCCTAGACGATGATCTGCGCGGCTCACGGTGCTGCAAATCTGCATTCGTCTCCATCAGCTCCTGGACGTTCGACAGCTTCGTCGTGCGGGCGCCGGCGTCGGGAGGGGACTGTACTCGGGACATGTCCTTGCGGGCTGGGGTCTGCGGCGAGTCGAAGGACCAGATAGACGACCTGCTCGGGTTCGACCCTCGCTTTGACGAGCCGCTGGCGCTCTCTGGGGGAGGCTGTAGAGAATAAGGAGAACGCCCTTTCTTGCCTCTAATCGTCGCCAACCTCTCCGTTCGAACAGTAGAGGGGGCAGAAGTAAGGTCAAGGTCAGACGAGGATTCAACGCGATCCCAGTCTTCTTCCGTTCCATGGCTACTGCTGGGTTCCCTCGAGATATCCGACACGACATTGTGGCTGCTATCCATTGGCAGGTCAGATCCTTGAGAGTGGGGACTAGACTTCGTGGAGGATTTGCTCTTTTGCCCTAGTCGGAAGATGGACGCTAGAGAAGGGCGGCGCGGAGAGGATCGATGCGTCAAAGACGTTGTGGCATAAGGCGAGTTCGGGTGACTGCTTTTCAGAGACCTCATCGACTCCGGTCCTATGCTTGTCTTGGCCCGCCGTCGTTGCACCACCGGCTGCTCCTGCGGAATACTGAGAGAGGAGTCTGTGCTCATAGAGACAGAGGTCGACGAGGAAGGCGCCGGGAGCTCCATGCCGTGAGGATTCTGGGACGTACCCGAAGACTCAGAATAAGTCTTCTTCAAGGACCTCAGCATATCTCGTAATCCCCTCATACCAAGACGACTACTCTTGCGCTTCTTGACAGAAGCCAGACGGCCCTCCGCGGTGTTCGACCCCGCCTGCGAGGATTCCTCAGTCGGCAACGTGACCGTACTACTCATAGCATCTCCCCAGCGCCAGCCGCGGTTGACATCCTCTTCTGGAATTTGATACTCGGACGCCAACACGGCCGAGGCGTCGGGACTGCTGAGCATGTCTCGGAGGAGCACCAGCTGGCGGTGGCTCAGGTCATGCCGCCCGCCAGAGGCGCGCCAGTATGCCGAGCTGCTCGGGTTGGCTGTCGGAAGAGTCGTGTGGGACATGTTGGGCATCACGATTTGGGGTTTCGACTCATCTCCAGCGAGGGTGACCGCTCTTTCTCTGCTTTTTCGGCCGTCAAGCTGGGGAGAGCTCTGGCTGGGAGCCAGCAATGCTTCGGATGGCTCCTGATCCGCAGTCGGACCTCCACCGAGCTCGATGAGCAGTTCCGCACATTCCCACGAGAGGCGATATCTTGCTTCGATGGAGCGAAACGTCACGATTAGATGTCTATACCTCGCTTCTTCTCTCGTAGGAGGCGTCAGCATCTGAGGGTTAGTGTTCGAACGAGCCCGAGAGGCCGGTCTCGGAAGACCAAAGAAAGTCGGAGAGACTGCGCGTGTCTTGTGCTGTTCCGCCGGTAGAGTCTCTACCAGATGTGCCTGCACTTCGCTCATCAAAGAAAGGTACGTTGTCTGAAGCTCTCGCAACTCTGTCGATGATGGCAATGAGTATCAGGCCGAAATATCACACGGTAAAGCACACGTACGATCAATGCTGGCAGCAAACTCTCGTACCATACCGAGATCGCGCCGCAATCCCACCTGGGCCTGAGTAATCCTGTCAGGTATCTTAAGATCACCTAGAGAATTTCTGCGAGGCATTGTACCGTTTGGTATTTCCCTCTCCTTCAAGACCTGAGTAGACCGTCCCAGGGAAGCAGCCTGTGGCGATGTCGATGGTTTGACGCGCGTAGGAGACGGAGACGGAGAAGCCGCGAATGACTGGAGCATGCTTGGCGTGACAGAGAGTGGCGACGAGGGCGACGGGCGGAGGAGGGGCGTGCGCGGCTCCAAGAGGGCGTCGATACCAAATGGCGAGGACATCGCGGGCTCCGACATCGAGACCGGGATGCCGTTGGTGGCTTGAGGCGGAGAGGGTGGTTGGAGCTCGATGGGCGGGAGGAGTGAGCGCTCCCCCGACGGACGGCCCATAACGCGGGATGGTGGACGAGGAGTCGTGTCGTCTCCGCGGTCCGGCAGATGTCGAGGAACCGCGGTTCCCGTTGTAGAGGTGCTCGGCCGCGGGCCATCGCCACTTCCAGCACTAGGAGCGTTGCTCTGGCTGCGTTTATGCTTGCTCTTCAGATTGAGCTTTCTAGTGTCGCCCACTAAGGCTCTGAGTGCCGCGTCCTGCTCCGAGCTGTAATGCTTGGGACCCCTGGGGGTCTTCTTCTCGTCCCGTCCGAGCATACCGCGGCTCTTCTTCCTGGCGAGCTCTTCCACGCTGCCTGATGCCGAGCGCGCTACGGAAGAAGAGCGGCTGCTGGAAGGATCTCGCTCCTGCCCGTGGGTATAGCTCGCATGTCGAGAAGTGCGGGAGCGTGGGTACTGCTGAGACGTACTCGAGACTTGCATCGACGCTGGGCGTTTGGGCGGCCCGAACGGGAAAGCAGCAGGGCTGTTGTCGCTGGAACCGGCGAGGTCGGAGGACGAGTCCTCCTTCTCCTTCCGTTTCGCCTTCGAGGGTGTGCCGTGTTCAAAGCCCACCAGGGAAAGCAGCCTGTCGACGCTTTTCTCGTGTTTAAGCGGCAGGGCCGACGTTTGATGCGGTGGCGATCCGGACCCTGCCCCAAGGACGCCACCGTGGCGAAAAAACCAACTGCCCTTCGAGGACGAAGCAGGCGGAGATGGTAGAGCCATCGAGTTGGGGCGCGAGTTGGTGTTGCGCTCCTGCGCTACCACGTCCGCCGGCCCCGTACTCGCACGTTTTCGCCTCGATGCTCCCCACTTCTTCCCCACTGACCCGATGCGCGACACCAACGAACTCTTCCCCGCGCTCTGCGGTGTCCCCTCTACCGGCGACACAGCCGCCGCGGAGTCACCTGCATTCGCAGCTGCGCCCACCTGCTCAGGCGTGACCGGTCGCAGCGGCGCGTCAGCTCGGTCCTCCATCTCGTAGATGTTGTAGTCCACGCGTGCCGGACGCGATTTCTTGCGCAGTCGCCTGCGCTCGCGAGCGTGATGGATCGGCGGGCTCGGCGGCAGCGCCCCGAGCGAGCTCCCGGACAGCGTCGGCCGCAGCGCTAGGTGCGCCGTCGACGAGTATGAGTACGCCGCCACCGAGTCTCGCGCCGACACCGGCACCGAGAACACTGACGCCGTGGGCGACCGTGGGAACGGCGTCGGGTCCGCACGTGTGCCCATCAGCGAGTGCGGCAGCGGCGGCACTGGCGGCGGCGGTGTCTCATGGGGCAGCAGTGCAGACGCCGTCCGTGGCAGCGCGCCCCGCCGCGTCCGCGACGTCACCGTCCGGTCCTCGTCGTGCGCTCCAAATCCGTGTTCCTCGCCTGAAGACGACGATGAGTCCCACCGTGCGCTCTTGCTCGATGGCGACGACGCCTTACCCTCCTCGAAGTCGTCGTCCCAGTTCTCTAGCGCCGGTACCGACGGGCGACGACGCGAACGCCGCGAGCGGGGTGACGAGCGAGGTGACGATTCTGAGGCGTGTTGACGAAGAGGGGAGTCTGTCATTTCCTGGAAATCGTCGTCCCAGTTCTCCGTCTGTGAGTGCACACGCTTTGACGGAGTCGATGGCCCAGCCTCTGCCCAGTGTTGCAGTGAGGCTCGTGTGTTCAACGTGTTCTTCGTATCTCGTAGAAGTGGGGGTATCTCCTCCGTCAATACATCTTTTCTTCTCGATGATCCAGTGGACCGACGGGTATGAGGGATGTGAGGGTTATTTTCCTGTGTTGGTTGGAATTCGAAGTCGTCATCCCAGTTCTCCGTTGCATCTGCGCGGAAAGTGAGCATCTTCGACTCGGAAGTACGCACAACGAACCTTGTACTTCATTTGCAACTTGCACACTCATACAGACTGGGTATATACTTGCCTCAATGTTGCTGGGTGTTGGTGGTTGGAGAACAAAGGTCGTCGTACATTTAGTCATATACGTCCCAGATACGTAGGTTATAGATACGAAATAATCCCTTAACCTGCAAATGCTCCCACAGAAAATTAAAGAGCTTTTGAAAATCTGTAGTTAGAAAGTGTACTGCATAAGACCGGAAAACAACCAGTGAGCATGCTGGTTTCGAAGATTGAATGATATAGATTATAGAATCGACACAGCAGAAATTTAGTCTTGGTAGGCGCGATGCTTCACCAACAGATATTGCCAGTTTTGTCGGGGTCGGATGATTTTGCCTCTCCAGGTCCAGGGAAGCGAGTTATAGCGCAGTACAAACATAATTGGGATCCTTCTCTCTACGCTCTACTGGTACAAAAACTCTGCCGGAAGACAGCATCTTATGAAAGTTGTACAAACAAGACGACGAAGCACAGGTCATCAACACAACAGCCTCAGCTGGACCTAATTTCTGAGATTGACGGTGATTACAATTGCTATGAGACTGAAATAGACGTTACATACCCAAGGAGCTTGTTCGCGTCATCATCCCACAGCTCGTGCCTCCCATTCCATCGAACGGAGAAATGCTTCTCCTCAAACAGGATGGCGACTCTGTCCACGAACAGAATACTGCCAGACGCGGGCTGTCCAAAACGTGCGCCGGCTGCGATATGATTAACTATGTTCAGCATGCGCCGCGCACAGTGTGCAGTGTGCTGAAACGGGCGCACCATCGTTCGCAGCTCGCCATGCCAGCCCGGCTCCCGCCACAGCTGCCGTCCCAGTAGGACTCGCGCGTGGACCGAACATGCCAAGCAGCCACATGCTCCCAGCCACTACAGCTGCAGTGCCTGCTGCGCAGGCTGTGACCAGCTCTCCTCCTTTCTTCCAGCTTTCGCCTGTGGAGAAGCGGTTCGATCCGTTATCGATCCGCACTTCCACAGTCAAAGGTAAGGAAGGGAGATGTACGCGAGCGGTCTGCCCTACTCCAACCTCGTTCTGAAACGCACAGGGCGCCCCAACCCAGAATCCGACGTTGATGATATCTTGGGTGTTGTTGCGGATAGTCGCGTCGGGCATGGTGGGCAAGTGTGGTGATGCTTTGCGAAACGTATGGCTTGTTTGGAGCATTATATCGTACAACGAGCGTTCGATAAGGTGTCTGCGTGCACCGCCGCCATCAACATGAGCACACCTCGAGGTTATGTTGAGGCGAGCCGTATGCTAATACTTGCCATTCGCGTCTGTCTTGTACCCTGAATGTGCGAATTTGGTTTCTCGGAAAGGAATTGACACTATATGGGCATTTGGTGCGGTTCATGAGAATTGTCGCCTCATGGAGATCACTGGAGGACTTACTTACAGCTTCTGGTGTTCTCCCCTTCGACCGCCGTGACTACCAAATAGTAGCCAGTGTGGCAGCAATAACGAGGCCATCAGAACTTGTGACGCGAGTCATAAGAGCCACAATTACGGCGCACGCCCTGGTTTATCAAGCGGACGAGCTGATGGTCCAGTACGAGTATCAAGCAAGGAATCTTCGATACACGTCTCGTCGAAGGAATGGTAGATCCTGGACTCATCAGCACCCAGTGGTTGGACGACGTCAGCTTTCGATGGTGTCTGCTACCAGAGAAAGTCAGATGATAGCAAGATCAGAGAAGATCGGGAACGGCTAATGCTGACATCGCTCTTGGACCTCCATACGACAAGGCGTGGGCGGTCTGAACTTCAAAAGCGATGATAATGCCTAGAGGTAGAGTAACTAGATAACTACTGGACGCGTAGAGCAAGACGAGTCGGCCGGATTCCTGTGCCGAACTAGCGCTGGTAAACCGGCCGACCGGTCGACGGCCGTAGTCAGTACAAGTATCTCCTCTCGGGTCCGCCGCCATCCGAGACTCGAGGTATGTACTGATGGTCACTGAGGTGGAAATGAGACTCTGTGACATTGACCAGTGACAACCGTTTAGACTTCTGTATCCTTCTGAACCTGCATTCGCCGCCGAAAGGTTATAGTAGCGAGATCAGTGAGTGAGTGAGCAATCTCAAACGTAAATGATTGACAGCTGAACGGCTACCTCTAGCAATGGACTGTCCAGATCCTTCAGACGAGTCTGACTGTTCTCGCATTCCCCACCTTTTCCCCGAGCTTGTGGATAACATTCTGGCCTTGATGAAGCGCGAGCAAGATATCACTACGTTGCGTCGATGCGGCGTGGTTTCTAGACAGTGGCACGCTCTCGCCCTTCGATACCTTTTTCGCGACGTTGCTGTGCATACAACTCGGTCGAGATCTAAAGGACAGAAGCACGCCAAGAGCCAGAGTAAAGATCCACGCTCCGAATTGGTTTCCTTCTTGTACTTCTTGAGGTGCTCTGGTGTTGGTCGCTACATCGACAGTCTTACCATCCTCGACTCACTCCAGCTCCCTTCCGGGACACCCGAGACCTACCATCTACCAGTCATATTTTCTGATATCCTCAACTTGATACCTCATCTACGGAGTCTAACGACGAATATCCTGATCTCTCCCAACCCGAGCAACTTTGTCCCTACACGTGCTCCAGTCAACATAGAATGCTTGAAGCTCGCCTCGCCGAATGTCCATCCATCATATGAGCACGCTTTCGAACCTCTATGGCTGCTCACTTTCTTTGGAAGAGTAGGCGAGCTCTGGTTGCCCAAAATGGACGCTGCAATGATGGACCATTGGCGGAGACTCCCTAGGGAGCTACCCCCTCTTTCCCATCTTGATGTACGCTCACTTATAGCTGGCCTCCTATCACCACTTGTGCTCTTCCTCAATGTCACTCGGCGCCTCAACGTGTGCCATTCGCTGCACTCGGTTGCTATGTATCAGCCATGTATGTCGAGACTCGATGAATGGAATGCACCCTTACTTGGCATCGTACCCCAGCTTTCTTCCTTCGATTTCTCTATCCAGGACGTTCTATATGATGCAGGTCTTGGCAGTAAGCGAATCTTCTTTCATCCAGCACTCTCATTCAATTCTTTCACAGATCGTGTCGTTAATCTATTTGGAAGCGGGCGCTGGCGCAATCTGCGATCTTTGCGGATCAGGTTCCTCATCTCGTCAAGAGGAGTCGTTTCTCACGAGCCCCAGGAGTGGGTCTATATTGCACGACTTCTCACCGCGATTACAGCAAACGGCTTAGAAGAAATCATACTGCATATGATATCTATACATGAGAAGAACCAGTCCATCCTGAACTGGGACGTAACACCATTAGACTCGGCTCTCGCACGATTTCCATCACTGAAACGAGTCGTTTTGGACAGTTGGAAGAGTCACATCTCACTCCCAGGACTAGACGTGTTAGCGGATATCAGAGGGCATCTCAAGACCATTGATGATAGAGGCATACTCCACATTACGGAGGCAGCGACCGTGTGAGTAGAGACCAACTATACTGATGTTGCGCCCCTCACGAACTCTTTCACTCAGACGATATCATCCCTACTGACCGCACCTCCTTCAGCGATAACGCATTGATTGTTGTATACTAGATGATCGTTCTATCTAGACTATCTTCGTGGGCAGTCCGCTCTCTCCCACTATGTCCTTTTGGTCACCTGAGGCAAAATATGGCTAGGTTGTGCTGTCGCCCATCGTTTCTGGATTACATTTTGTCCGCGCTGTCCCTAGCGCCTTCGATCCAGCTGCGCAAACGTTGCCTGGCGAATGTTGTTCCGTTAGTACATACTCGCGGACACAGTGCACGGATTTCTGGGACTGTTCATGCGGCGAGTCTTGGGGAAAGTTGCTCATTCTGCTGCATGGAATGGCCTTACTTTAGGGTTGTGGACAATTTGTTCGATTGTGCGGTTGGCCTTGATCATCGTCCGAGCCCCGAGCCGACGATAATCGGGTTCCGGGCGCATTTAATGTCTGCATCGCCGGAAGTGAAGTCCTGGAGAAAACTGATTCGCGCAAGGTAACTCCCTAGCGAGATTGAGACGAATCAATATGCGGTTGAAAAACGCGAACTCGCTGTCGCTCAATATCCTCGGGTTCGTAGTTAGACGAAGCGAAAGGGGTGACATGGGCTGCGTCCGGGCGATCCTGGAGGGACGAATTGAATCGTACCTCATGCTATGAATATTTAGCACATCGATGCTCGTCTCGTTGGATACCTGGCACAGCTTTCAGAAGGGCGATAGGTGCATGAGCAGAGAGAATGACACCGTGTACCCAATGCACCTGGTGCTTCGCTAAACCCTCTACCTATAGGAGGGTTTGGGCATGTGAAAATGACCTTGGCCCGCAACGTTCTCTATAACAATGTCAGGTATTTCACCGCTCAGCCTCAGAACAAAAACCTACAAGGAAGACCATATGCTCTAAGGACCTAGTATACCTTGGGCCAACGTCAACAACGGCTTCTGTTTAGGCGTGATAGATACGCTGCGTTCGGAACCGCAGCTGCAGCCCACCACTTCAGACTTGCGGTACGGTAGCATTTTCTCGCGTTTTCTGCTGCAAGAGCCCTCAACAAAATACCAGTATGCCAATTCGGACTTAATTGCATCTCGTAGAACCATTGTACCTTGAGCCCTCGCCGTACGCCTCGGAATGGTGTACACAAGTTGTACTAGAAATGCTGTGGTAGGACTATCGTCAGTGACCGTGTGCATTCCGAACACGAGAACTTAAAGTCTCAGGTATCAGTTACATCTTGCGTGTTGGACATGTTCGAAATCGTCAAGTTCTGGTACAGGAAGCGGGACCCCAATATCACTCCGCTAAAGCTTACCTGTCCATGATATCATTAGTTGACTTGTATGATAAGATTACATTTTAGTTTGCCTACTCCGTTATCGCCAATTATAACTCCGAAAATGAAGGTGAAAATCTGAGAAAGTCCGAGTCAAAAACTTTTCTCCGCCGCCTTCTACAATCATTATAACTGCAACAAATTGGCTTCACTGACTACGACATTATTTCTCCCAGTGACTTCTGCAGACGCGTCTTTTCCGCCAATTTCCGAGCTACATAGATTATCGCTCACTGCTCCGGGGACGAGTACTTACTACCGAACGAAGCCCATACATATCGACAGCAATCATTGTGCGACATAGAACCACCGTTTGTTGTAGCTGCTGGTGTTGTGATGGGGTTCCCACTGGGCATGACGCCCGACATTCTGTTTCATCCACTGGAGATACTTACTGAACAACAATCGCAGGACACGCCGACGGCCTCTTATCTCTGAGTCCAGAAACACAGCCACTTCGCGTTTCGTGAATCGGTCACCCGCCCTGCGCATCATGACAAGCGCCGCTATCTCCTGCAAATCGCAATGATTCCGCCGCCTATGTGGAGTTATTGGGAACTGGGCGATGTCACAGCGCTATGTATGTCCTTATCACACTCCGGCTTCTGTGAAGCTCAGATACACACTTCACGTTGATCTTCCCCATGGCCTGGTCTAGTTCGAGGCACAGTCGAGTGTGAATAAAGTTGCGTCAGGACTCAGGGAGTTCTCCTTACGCCAGTTTCTCTACCATCTACATGTCCGTTCTCCTTGTCTTACAGGAAATTATCCAACACAACTTCAACAATCAGACTCAAGTCTAGTATTGTACGGCGCAAGTCATCGGGCGGGCAGTTACCGTTTGTTGGCAGATACTGCCTATTTCTGTGTTAGGAGGTTCAGTGAGCTACTGCATTTTCAATACGTTGCTGTTCTTACATGCTACCGGATAACCTTTACATCAGTTCGCAGATCCGTGCGCTTTGACAGCTTCACATCTCCGTCCAGTTTACTTCAGAGGTTTACGTGCGTTACCATTTCCTCCCTTGCGCTGAGCATCCTATTTTATAGCATTTTCCCTGCTGCATCAAACAGATAGACTAACTGGGCGTTTGGCAACATGGCTATCACCGCGCCTGACCTCCATTCTCGTTCGCCATCCTTATCTTCGTCCTCATCAGTGTCTGAATCGTTGGAGGACTCCCTGAACGACACGAGCAAGCGGACACCGGATCCGGACACGCCTAACACATCTCTCCGTCCTTCTTTATCGCCGTCGCCGTCTCCGGAAGACAAGCCTTCTTCGTGCACTGCGAGTCCGAGCGTCTCAAACGAAAGTCCACACGATTATCAGGTAAGAACGAACCTACCGACCCCATTCTGGCCGGTATCGCTGCAGAATGAAAAGGGCTCAGAGAAGCCTACCGGGAGTGGCCAGGCACCTCAATTACCATCTGTCTTCCCATCGGTTCCTGCGTACAATATACCAGAGGTTCCCGCGGATGCTGTAGGTTTTCATCCTACCTCTCTTGTGTCATAATATAACACGATCAATTTTTGTAGGATATACGCACACCTGATGCATGGCTGAAGCGAAATTCAGAACGTATTCGGCTCACGGGGAAGCATCCCTTGAACACTGAAGGACGCTTGACGGACGTGTTCGGTTCCGTGAGGGTTCTCGGAATATATACGCCAATTGTGATGCTCAGACGATTCTGTTCTTCGCTTATAGGGCTTTATCACACCTGTACACCTGCACTTCGTGCGCAACCATGGGGCAGTGCCTAAGTTGCCTCCACCCTCTGCCTTCCTCCCCTCGCCTGCCTCCCACATAGTCACTCGCGACTCGGTTAACGAACCGCCATTTGCGCTCACAGGACTATCAAACTCTGGAAGGTTGTCCGTCCCTCCATCGCTATCTGCCAAACACCCAATACTATCACCACCACATGCAGAATTCGATCCATATGCGCATTGGTCGATCGAGATTCACGGGCTCGTCGCGCAGGCATGCACCCTAACCATCAAGGAACTCGCCGCCCTCTTTCAAGTGGTCAGCATCCCAATAACGCTGGTGTGTGCAGGGAATCGGCGCAAGGAACAGAACGTCGTGCGTAAGAGCCTCGGGTTCGACTGGGGTGCCGCTGGGTGTGAGTTTATCTCTCTTTCTCTCCTCTCAAATGCAAGCTCATGAGGGCTCGATTCCGTGCTATGCAGTGTCGACTGCTCTCTGGACGGGAGTGTACCTCGCGGATATACTTGCACACGTGCGACCCGAACGACCCAAGGCGAAATATGTCATTTTTGAGGGTGCAGATGAGCTTCCGAAGGGGCCATACGGGACTAGTCAGAAGCTGAGCTGGGCAGCGGACAAGGGGCGGGGGATGCTGATAGGTACGAAATGTTTAAAAGAATATCTAAAACACGAAGCTCATGAAGGTCGCTAGCGTGGGCAATGAATGGTCTCCCGCTAGAGCCCGACCACGGGTTTCCCGTGAGACTCGTCGTACCTGGGCAGATTGGTGGGAGAAGCGTCAAGGTCTGTATTCCCGGGAATTTCTTGCATTGGGTGATAATTGATGTGACATACGATGACAGTGGCTCACGCGGATAGAAGTGTCTGATGTCGAAAGTAACCACTATGTGCGTTTTCTGAGGGAATAAAGACACAAGATAGCTATACTGACATTTTGTGACGGTATCAAAGCTGCATTATTGGGGTACGTGTACATTGTTACATTTCCAAAAGGAGCACTCAAATTCAGCGCAAGAACAGATAACAAAGTGCTTCCAATGCAGCTGACACCCGAGCAAGCGAGGGCAGAGCCGAAGTGGTGGTACGATCCGAACTACATCATAACGTGAGGTCCTATTTAGACGTCTCAAATATTAATCTGATATGTTCACTTGTGTAAAGAGAGCTCAATGTGAACAGGTATGTTGTTCGACATCGAAAAAAGATCAACTTGATAAGAGACGTCTTGTATTATTTTAGCGCGATAGCTCATCCAGCGCACGGTGAGACCGTGATTATTCCCTCGGAGGAGATTGCCTCCATAGAGGACGCTATTTCTGCCTTAGACATCGGCAAGCACAATACGAAGGCGTATACCGTCAAGGGATACGCCTACGCGGGCGGCGGGCGCCGTATCACGCGCGTAGAGCTGTCGTGGGATGACGGACAGACATGGCACTTGGCGGAAATGTAGGTTACGAACCTCTGCTCTATATACATCAGATAATGATAACGCAAACTTTGCAGAGACTATCCAGAAGACCAATTCAGGCAAATGAAATCTGAACATCCCATGTATGGGCTATTCGATCTCTATGAACGTGATACGTGCTTGTGAGCCCTGTCTCCTCGTGAGAAATTCATGGGTTAGATGCTGACGTCTGTACAGTTGTTGGTGCTTTTGGACCTTTCGCCTTCCTTTTGCACTGTTGGCTCAAATCGACTGTATCATGGTGCGTGCAATGGACGAGGGCATGAATCTTCAACCTCGAGATATGTAGGTTTGACATACAGTGATAATCTTCGCAACGACGTTGATATGCTTATGGTAGGTACCTCAATGCCACTTCTATGATGAACAATTGGTAAATACGAATTGTACTTCTCTACGGTTAACGCTGAAATCTTATCGACAGGTGGTTCCGCGTAGCGGTTTGCAGAACCAAGGTTGGCTCGTGTGTGCAGTTGCATTTTGAACACCCGGCCGTTGTGGGTACCACACGGCAGGGTTGGATGGACGTGAGTTCGATGTCCCGCGATGCGTAGCAAGGATTTATCTGAACTGCTGCTTGTGTACAGCGCTTGAAAGGCGAAGGGAAGGACATTCTGCGACCCTCTTTTACGCCTGATATCTCCGTCCGTGATGGCGAACGTCACAATAAGACAGTGTCAGAAGTATCAAAACCAGAACCTATCTGCATGACCAAAACAGGTGTGGATCGAAAGATCACTGTTCAAGAGCTCAAGGCTCAAGATAAAGAAAAACCATGGGTAAGTCCCGCAGTATGAGCTCAATTCTGATCGTTGATGTTGCCTATATGCTTCATCTAAGTTTGTCGTTCGCGGTGAGGTCTACGATGGTACAGGATATCTCCGAGATCATCCGGGAGGCGCAGATTCCATTCTGCTTGTCGCAGGCGAAGATGCTACGGATGATTTCATGGCCATTCATTCTGCGGATGCCAAGAAGAAGCTCGCAGAAGTAAGTGTTGACGTAGTATCGTTCACGACAAGACTAATCGAAATTGCAGTTTCATATCGGAACACTCTCGGGCATACTGGACGACCCTTCCCCTAGTTCTTCCCAATTATCCGACGTGGACATGCTTGATGCTCCCTTCTTGGATCCAAAAATTTGGAAATCAGTCGTGCTTTCTGCCATCGAGCGCGTCAACCATGACTCGCTGATCTACCGCTTCACTTTACTTCATTCGGGCCAGAGATTGGGTCTTCCTGTCGGCCAACACGTTTTTGTACGTCTAGGACGAAAAGATACAGGTGAACTTGTTCAGCGTGCGTACACGCCAGTGTCGAGGGAGGATGCACGAGGCAGCTTGGAGTTTCTGATAAAGTGCGTTCGGGAAACTGCGAAGGTTGTGTCTATATGCTAAAAATTTGTTCAGATTATATTTACCCTCCAAGGAGTATCCTGCTGGAGGCAAGATGACAGTCGGTTTCAACCAGCTCTCAGTCGGAGATACTTTGGAAGTGAAAGGCCCCTTGGGTTCGTTTATCTGGCAGGGCGCGGGTAGAGCTTTGTGGAAAGGTGTACCCCGACATATCACTGAGCTTGGCCTTGTCTGTGGTGGAAGCGGTCGGTCTTTTTTCCTTCACAAAGAGAGGTTTCGACTAATAATATCGAATGCAGGGATCACACCCATTCTGCAAGTGATTCGCAGCGTCTTGCACGATGCGTCAGACAGTACAACACGATTATGGCTGATATTCGCTAACAAGACCGAAGCAGACATTCTCTGCCGTGAAGAGCTGGACGCACTGCTTCGTACCCATGGCGCATCTGGGCGTTTCCATCTGCATCACACTTTGGGATGCCCTCCAGCGGAGGGGTGGACGTACAGTGAAGGGCGTGTAAACGAATCGATGTTAAGAGAACACTTGCCACCGCCCACCGAAACTAGAATGATACTAGCGTGCGGACCAACGGCGATGATCGAGCAGACGATGAAAGAAGGCCTACAGAAGATCGGATGGAACGTTGCAAGAGATGTCGTGGTATTCTAGAGACTACATAATTACAATTGAGAATTCCCACGGGGTATCGTACATCACCACTATATACATCTATATACCTATGTGCACGAAAGTGCTCCCATGTTCTACTGGTACGCCTCGTCCCGCATGCTCTTAACTGCGCGGTGTAGGGCCAAGGCAGATTCTCTAAAATCTATGTCCTCGATTCCCCGATGATTAGATATTCATAGAACTCCCGAGAGAGAGCCAAATCATCCTCGTCAGATATGCTCTGCAAGGTGCCGGAGACGGACCGATAGTCAATCATCTGTACAGCAGCAGCCAGACTGATGACTTTGTCGGGGTACTGGTTTGAGTCGTCGGCAGCACTATGACATGAAGATAGAAGTTCCATGATTTTGGATGACTTCAAACCTGACTTAGTTTTCAGCACGACAGCAGGTACCTATGTCGCCTAAAAGGCGATAGCATTTCATAACATCAGCATGATGTAGATACTGACCTATAGTCTATAATACACATAAAGCATAATTTCCGCCACCAAACAGAAGATTCCATATCGTCCACAATACGCCGTCTAAGTGGATTTCCAGGACCAGAGCCCGTCTACTTTTGGGGTACGCGGATGACCACGAGAAGTACGTTTACGATCTGCACCAGACGATCAGATTACGCCACATATCGTAGTATATACGAAGAAAATGACACACAATGGTGACTGTGCCCGCAATCCAAAACGTCTTCCCAAAGGGTGTAGGCTGGAAGCGGAACATCAACGCAAACCACACTCCACCCAGGTTGCCCATGGCACCCACGAGACCCGTCTGTCCGCATACGGTGATGGGAATGAGAAACAGTGAAACAGAAAGAAAGCACAGGGAACGAACCATGAACCCGTTCGACTTTGGGTTGCAGTGCGGCACGAGGGAAAAGTTCGCGCCGTTGCCGATCTCGTCGATCGTCGCGAGGATGACCATGACAACGATTACTGATACAACTGCGAGATAGACAAGTTCAGCAGAGGCACTACATTTGCGCGACGCGGGGACGTACGGGATGGCGACGGGTGGTCGTGGTGGTCGATGTACAGGCCAAGTGCGATGGACATGAAGCCCATGAGTACTCCACAGGCGAGCACGAGGTGTTTCTTCGCTGTGACGCCGTACCACCTGTAGACAAGATCCCCCAAGTATCCGCCTAACAATGGAGATGAGTACGTGCTTACTGCATAAAGTGACAGAAGTGTAAGCTCACCGAAGGGGCGAGTGAAGATATTCAGCAAGCCATATATACTAGCAACCTGTCACAATAAATAGCTATGAGCATGCAGAAAATACGAATAGGAAGAGTCTCCGCACATATCCGGCTTTCGTCTGTCCAAAGCTGGGATGCGCTGGATTATATATCCCGAAGAGGACGTTGGAGAGGTTGGCGTCGATGGCAAGCTCGTATCCGAAAGTCGCTGTGGTTTAAGAAGATCAGGATAAATCACTTTTTCGTGGATACCAAGCGCACTCATGTAAGCCAATGCAGGTAGCCACGTCAGGGGGTTGATCAAGATTTCCTTTGCGATCGCGAAGGTCAAGCCCTGGGACTCCTTCTGAATGGGAAGAGCGGCAGCAGCTGCGCGTGGGTGTCTGTAATTAGCACGAATTCTTTCCGATCAAAAGCAAAATGGTTCACCAAAATGTCCATGGTGGTCGTCCACCTCCTCACCGAGCCCGACATTCCGAACATCAACGTCAACAGCGCCCACTTCCTTCTCCTGAGGATCCTTACCCTCAGCAACCGAATGTGTCTTGCTCCCAGTGGTCGGTGGGTCCTCGCGCGCGGTGGGCGGGAGGAATGGCTTATGGCGATCGGCCCACTTCCCATTTGGGTGGTCCGTACCAAACACCAGCGTCAGAACGGCGACAAATAGCAGGATAGGGACGGGCACGATGGCGAACGCCGCCCGCCACGCGCTGTGCGCGCTCACGCCATCGTCGCGCAGCTTGTCGTATAGCGCGACCATGATGATGAACGTGATCCCGCCGCCGGAGTTGCCCCACCCGCCTACGAGCGCGTTCGCCCGTCCCACGATCTTCGTATCGTAGAACGTCGTCGTCCATGCCTGGCATGGTACGAACGTCGCGCCCAGGATGCCTAATACATGGCGTCGGTACGAGATTCGTCATGCGTGTGAAAGAGAGAATGCTCACCGATGAAGAAGCGGATGACGTATAGCCCCCCAGGCGTACTGACGGTTCCTGCCAGACCGGAAGGGATGGCACCGAGGACGAGAAGCCCTGCCATGACTTTCCTGGGACCATACCCTACCACGGCAAAGGAGATTCATCACCTCGCAAAGACTGAGCAAGAACAGCTTCTACTCACAGTCGACAAGGGGTCCGACGATTAGCCGTACCAAGAGAGTCGAGCACAACGAGACGATGTTGGAGTTGCCTGCAGTCATGATGAGTGATATGTTCAGAGCAGGCTGCGAACTTAAAGCAACCCACCGATCTGCTTCTGCGTGAGCTTCAAGTCGGTACGTATGGCCTCAGGAATCAGCGGCGAGAACGCGAACCAGGACAGACTACATGCGAGAGGTGATTAGCACAAAGCCTCCGACGGCAGAACTGGAGACGTACAATGCAACCCAAAAGCCGAGCCAAGATCTGTCAAATTTGAAGCCTTCGGTATAGACGTTAATGCCGTATGAGTAAACGCGCACTCACAGATGGAAGTTCCGCGAGTACACACTACGGAGGTTCAGGATCGGCAGTGTCGTACATTTATGGTTGACAGGATTCACTCGGACTGTGGTCAGGGTCTGCCAGAGGGTGAGATCATCATTCGAAGCGGGTGTGCCTGTCAAAGAGTGAGCGATCCCACACGGATACGATGGCAGGTGATCAGCAACCGAGAGCGCACCAACAGAAGCACACACTAACGATGCTCACCGGAAACATTACCCGCTGCTTTTGTGTCGTATGACGGGTCTGCAGAGGCTACCGGTAAGGCTGAACGGAGACGCCAGTTGACCATTGTATTTCTGCGCAAACGGCTCGCGGAAGGTTCCACAAAGTTTGCAGGCGCGACTTTAAGTAATGAAGGGCTAGACCTGTGGCGGAGAAAGTGGAACAATCACAAGGTAATTGTCACGTAAGACCTTCGCAATTGTGAAAGTGGCTGGAGAAGTCACTCACTACTACAATCAATCTGCCAACTTTTAAGCTCTGACTGAGCGATGGCACGAAGCGCACGAGAGCAAATACGGGTTGCAGCAGGAGACGCGGGGTCGAGAAAGCCTTCAAGATAATGGATATCGGGGGACGAACGGAGGCATTCCATAGGGTTTCGTCTCATCCGCGGCGTTGAGAACGTTTGATCATCGCGTATGAGACGTTGGAAGTATCAATGAGGCGAGTAGAGAAGAGATAAGGTCACTGTGCCTAGAGATAAGAAAATATGTTTCGTCTAGGAGACGTGAGAAAATTGCGCTCACTGCTGTTTCCTGCCGTTCTTTCTTGTGTGCTACGGTCGTTTACAAGTGTGTTGCAGGAATGTTGGCAACGGAGGCTTGGTCGTCGTGTGCCACGATGCCAACCAGCATACAGGTACGTGGTTGAAATAGAGTGAACCGACGCGGCGCGTCGATCTTCGATCATCCCGACGATCGTTTTCTCAACTTTGGTGGTGGCGTTCCGACAAGCCTCGGTTTATATTTGAATATCGACCTCGCTATTCGATCGCGTTTCGATAATACGATAACTGCTTGAGTTTCGTAATATTATGAGGCTCAGCAATATTGTGCATTTTCTACATCTCTACAAGACAATTAACGCAGATTGATCGCCACCGGATTCAGTTCTGCACTAGCTCCAAGGGGGGACCACCGGCAAACTCCGGGAACAGGGGAGGGATGGGTGGGTACGGTCCAGGATCTTATTCAACTTTTGGTAGTCCAATTCGAGCGCACATTTGCGACGTCTGTAGAAGGCTCTTACTCGACCAAACATGTACGCTCGACCCTTAGCAGGTCGAGAAACAGCCAGATATGCGTTCTGAGGTGGATCTCCCAAAGAAAATGATGAATATCTCGATTATCTTGGTTTCTGGTGTGCGAGTTGGCAGGTTTTTGTCTCCTACAGCTCACTCCGCTGATAAGTCACCTCGCTGCGTTGCAGAATGCCGTTGAAAAAAAATGAAAGCATGCTAACGTGAGTTCGCCAACATAGTATTGCCGTCGCTGATTATAATTGTGTGTTACAGAGGCTCTCGAGACTGAACGCTTCTGTGCGACGTGCAATAAGCATGATGGTCGAATTTGATCGGGAGGTACACACATTGCAGGTGTCGCACACAAGTGAAAGGTAGAACAAGAAATTGTGAATAAAGTGACAGGTAGAATCACCTCATTCTTTACAACGCCGTGTACAAGTTGATCCGTCGGTGGTATCCCACTCTCTGGACCATCGAGGATTCGCTCTGGTGAACCAGAAGAAGTAAAAAGATATGTCATAGTTCTCGTTATGCATCTTGATAATTGGAGGAAAACATAATCGTGGGAATAACATACCTTATTTGGAGGGCGGATGGGTGGGTGGGTCGTGCCGAAGTCCTTAATTCAACTTTTTCGACCGTAAGTCCGCTACTAAAGTTTCGGTCCCCCCTTGACTAGCTCTCAACTATACTGTGAAATTTTTGGCCAGTGGAGGATCGGTTCCCAGTACTCAGGACATAATAGCCGTCATTTTGGAGGTCATATGGCCTGAGGCCTTAATGACTTTTTGAGAACAGTGCGTCAAGCGAGTAGGATTAACTCGCGCCTCTGTCCGACTCTGCATACACATCCATCATCCATACTGGCATCGTCCCTTACTCTACATCAATGCTGTATTGATAAGTAAAACTTCGACGTATCGCCAGCATATCGCTTCTATTTCCTATCGCAGGAAGAACGTCGTGGTTCTAAGTGGCACGATGACCTGACCCGGCGCGCTAGATTCTTGATCAACACCTGGCACCAAACATGATAGAACCGAGGACGTTTTCTCACTGGGGCAACACCCACCACATCCATATTCTAGCAGGATGTCGTGGACTCATTTTGACGACTCTGGAGCTAGTTTCTGGCTTATCATACTTGCTTCGGCCTCACTGTTGTATGTATTCTTTCGCAGCCGGTTCGTGACGGGTGTGCTTCCTCCGGGCCCGCCATCTGGATACTTAGGACAGGGGCGTTTTGACATGCCTGCGGAGCCATACAAGAGATTCGTAGAGCTCGCGAAGGCATATGGTGAGCACTTCATTGCAGTGTCACGTCGTTTACTCTGCTTTACGCGTCGCTACTAGGTCCCATATTCTCTTTTCGACTGGGTCACACGCCTGTAGTAGGCACGGCCATCGTTTTGTATGTGCTATAGAAGCTTACATTTTACAGTTTTGAACACTGCGAAGGTCGCTTGGGATCTTCTTGACAAGCGAGGAGAGATTTACTCGAGTAGACCTCGCAATATCATGGGGTCAGTCCCGTTTTGTGGCAGTTGTACTATGTCTGACCAATTTGCAGACAGGAGATCATGTCTCGCGACAACTGGGGGCTTGGGATGGCATACGGGGAGAAATGGCGGCGTTGGCGCAAGGTGTGTAACATGTTCGGCTTCAATGCTCCCGCGACAATCTTCACTGACTATGGACTCATCCACAGTACCAAGCGCTGTGCATGAACGCAAAATACGCGCGTAATTACTGCTCATTTCAAGCATCCGAGGCTTCTATCTTGCTGAAAGACCTTATGGACAATCCCAGTTCGTACAAGAAAGCTTTCGAGCGGTGCGCGCCCTTTCACTTCTAGAAGCAAAACCCAATAACCAACACTGTACTGCAACGGTAGGTATTCGACATCCCTGACATTTGCCATCGCCTACGGTAACCGCATCAAGAATCTCAACGACCCTCTTTTGAAGGAGAACAGAGTGGCTGGGAGCGCCTTCGCAAGTACTATGTGAGCAACTGTCTATATACCCGCTGGAGCCCGACAACTAATCGCCGATGGTATTACAGGGTTCCTGGGAAGTACATAGTGGAATCGGTAGGCCATTCAACATATAACTAGATCTGCATCATTGACCCCTTGAGCCCAGTGGCCAATTCTCCTTTGGCTTCCTGTACGAGTTCAATTTCATTCATTCGTCAAGTCTCACTGACATTTATTCTCCATTCTACAAAGAAACCTTTGCAGTGGTTCCGCAGACCTATGGAAGAGCGTGGCGCACTGAATACCGCGCTGTACACTCGTCTGCTTCGCGACGTAAAAGCCAAGATGGATGCAGGCAACGCCCGGCCGTGCCTGTCAGCGTTGTTGTGGGAAATTGGGCCGTCACCTGAGTTGAGCGAGACCGAGATGGCTTACTTTACAGCTATGCCGTTCGCCGCGGGAACATCAACTGTACGCTGGAACTCCGAATCGTTCCATTCCAAAAGATGGGCTAACGTTTCTTCCTTTCGTAGACTTTTGGCTCCCTTGAACTGTTTCTCCGTACGTACTTCCAGACTCCTTGATTGATATTGGACGTGCTGACCATCTGTCAAGTTTCTGCTGTTCTGCATCCCGAGTGCGTAAAGAAAGCACAGGAAGAGCTCGATGCTGTCGTCGGCCGCTCGCGTATTCCGACTTTTGAAGACAAGACGTCGCTTCCGTACGTGAACGCACTGATCAAGGAGTCACTCAGATGGCGAGTGGTCGCGCCGATAGGTCTACCTCACGCAACCACCGCAGAGGACGAGTATATGGGCTTCCGTATTCCGAAAGGCGCAACCGTATGGGCGAACATCAAGTAAGCTTCGTTGTCCTCGGAAGCCCTTCACAGCTCCTGACTCATGTATCAGTACCATCTCGCACGATTCCGAGCTCTTCCCAGATCCAGAAGCATTCAGGCCTGAACGTTTTCTAGACACAACTGATCCTCGACTTATTGACTTCGATCTCCCGTTCGGTTTTGGGCGGCGAATTTGCCCCGGAAAAGCGATTGCTATGCAAAGTCTCTTCATCGTGATTGCACGGTGCGTAGTACTAATTGATAGGACACACCGCGATTAATTCACCTGATATGATCCTTATAGCATGTTGTGGACGTTTCGCTTTGAGCCTGGCAGAGATGCAGATGGAAATCCTGTGTATCCGGATCCTGACGCAGCGACGAGCAATGTCACGCGCCGTCCAGCCCAGTTTGCGTGCGAGCTCAAAGCACGCACGGAAGACATCGCAGCCATGATCCGTGACGAGGCACAGAGGGCTGAGGAGGCCCTGAAAGAGTGGGAGTGAGCTCGCCAGGCTTCACACGCGGTGCGTATTGTTAATGAGCCCAGATTGTTTAGTCTCCAAGTATGTATACGCGACACACACAGCCTGATTTTGTTTACATTGCGTGTAGATGAAAACGGGAGAAGGATGTTCGACCGACTGATTATGAGTGGCCGGTAGAACAAACGTGCGTGGTATGCATAAGGTATGGTGCGAATGCAGTGATTGAACTCAAATTTCTATATGCAAACTGTTGCACATCGCATCACAGCTGCTGTGCCCTTCGAGGCGTCCGCCTCACCTACTGTCTGCTGGATCACTTAGCTGTCGACGGAATGTTTTGACATGGGATGGTATCTATTAACGGAAGCCATTGTTAGGTTCATATAGTGGACCGCAGGATTGTTGCCTCTCCCAGGATTCCGCCAGCAGCTTACCCATCCTCCGCAGCATTAGCTTGCAGTACTCAGGATGCTCAATGAAGTCAACGCAGAGCTCTTGGGGTTGTATTTACTCATGATGACGTACGGTGGGTTCTTCTGTTTCAGACCATGTACACTAGTGCGGGGGCTGATGGTGACTTGCAGGAATCTACCTGCCGGTGTTCTATCAGTGCATTCGCACCTTCCGACGGAAGAGCCTCGAAGGGAACGCCGTCAGTAACTGGTTACAAGGGGCCACCTACCTCATATTCATTATCGCCACCTTCGTTCGTTGCTTCCTTTCATCTACACACGTTCATTCCACTAACATTATTTTAGCACTTGGTCAGCGCGGGAATTCGAGCCTGGGAGGCTTTTTCTTTCAAGCCAAACAATGTCTCGGATGCTGTGCAGGTTTTCCGCGGCGTAGCCAGTCTACCGTCCCTGCTCAAGAATGGTTCATATATCGCGCAGACGATCCTCACTGACGCGATCATGGTCCGTCGATCTCTGCCTTATCTGACTATAGACACTAACTTTGATCATTTGGAAAGGTATATCGAACCTACGTCGTATGGGGACGTGATTGGGCGATTATTGTTATTCCCATTGGCATCCTCTGTGCCGATATCGGTGTGCCACCTTTGCTCTTTCCGTTAACTGCAGTCAGTCTTACCGCGAACAACAGCAATCGGGACCTGGTCAATGTGGACACTGTCACGGACTGGCATCAATGGAGACCCTATCGTCGCAGAGGTTGTTGTCCGTGTGAAATACTTCTATGTGGTCACACTTGCTCTGAACGTTATATGTGCAGGTGCGTGGAAATCTGTACATATCATTGTAGTAACTTCATGCGCTTTTCGGACAGCTCTGATTTCTTGGAGGATCTGGCGAGTCGAATCTGAAAGTAGAGCTCTCGCAAAAGCGAACACGGACGGTCCTGACCTCCAAATCAACGACGGCATTCCTGTGGGAAGGGTTATCAATGTTATTGTGGAGTCTGGTGAGATATATATAATCATCGACTCCCCTTTCTATCGTTGACTAAGCTGGTTGTATAGCGGCTGTATACTGTGCTTGTCTATTGGTGGTAATCGTAACCAGTGCAATCACCGAAGATGTGATGTTCACCGTACTAGATTTTGTAAGTCTCCACTGTCTACCTGGAATGCTGCTAATCCCCGATCTCGTGGGTTTACCAGATGCCACACCTCATGGTAAGACTCTACATCGTGATAGTGTCGTACTCTGATTGATTTTCAATATCACTGTCGCAGGCTATCATCTTCTCCCTCATCATAGTGCGTGCGGCTCAAGGTCGCAAGTATCCCAAGGTTCAGACAAGCATTCTGGGGTCGCTTCAGTTCGTGCGGCGTTCGCAAGTCACTACAGTTCGGCGACCAGACACTACCACAGTCTCGCATGATGAACACAATATCGTCGTCGATTTGGAAAGTGGGGATTTGCAGTATCAGCAAGCTGGTAGCGGCTCGAATATCATTGAGAAGACGGATGCTGTAAAAGCGGAAGTTTAGTCACCTAATTAATTAGATATGCTGCTAAAGTTACTGTCAAGCTACACTGATTATTAGGCCCGGACCGCCGCAAGATCTACACTCAGCGCTCTACCACTCGTTTCTGATCACAACCCACAGTCTACCCGCGGTCCACAACCAAGCTCTATCGGAAATCGAAATTTGCAACCTGTTCATACAGATGTCCCTACCGGGGCCATAGTTGCTAGCATTCGTGGCGGGGCGTACAATCTATGCAATGTCCAGGTACCGCTCTTGCGATGCTAGATCACTACATTCTGTAAATGTTCAGGACTGGCCTCCCTTTTGCGTCAAGGGGCTAGGATGTAGCCGACGAGTTTGGGGAGATATCATAGAGGTTGTGATATAACGTCAAACCTGAGATCCGATACTGAATGCTTCATGCTCAAACAAACAGCTTCTTGGCCTTTCTACTAATTCTAAGATGACAGTGCTTGTCACGGAGATGGCCTGGACAATGTGTAAGGAAAAGCACCGGCATATCGGTCACCAAAGATACCGAGGCGACCAAGGGCGAAACATCGTTTTGGTCAAGCCTTGATGAGATTTATCAGCTTCCTTGCGTAGAGGGGCAGTGGTACGTCCCAAGCTGTCCAGAGTTCTGTTGTCCAGATGCTGATAATCAGGTTCGATGGTTCTTGCACCTTCATCTTCTGCGCGGCTGACCCTGAGTATTGACTTCAGGTGTGAACATCAGTACCAGTCTGGTGTTGTCTCTCAAGCTCGCAATTCCAACGCCTATAGGCACGTTGATTCCGGCTTTATATGAGTCACCGAGTAGATGATGCATCAACGAGCGGTGGTCTGCATTGCATGGAACATCAACAAATAAAGCATAATCGATGTGGTATAATATGCATGGCTGTCGAAGGCGACAAACTATTCACCACACACCGGACTGCTAGCCAAATGGAAGTGACCAATGCTGCCAGTATTGTCGTCAAAGTTGCGCGAGCACGGACCGTTAGAGTACGCTGTCGTTTCGTCCACCGTAATCATAACCTAACTACGTGCTTGAAATTCAGAATATGACAGGTGACCCACATCCATCTTCAGGACGTACTATATGGAGTACTGATACGTTCAAAAAGTGGCGAGCGCCACCATTATGGTATTAACTCCTTCAGTGGCGTAGATCATGCACTGATGCACCCTCCTCCTAGACTTTGGAATGGGTATTACTATTCGGTAGCGAGGTAGAAACTTTGTCAAAGATACCATGTGGTATCAAACTGACTCCTTCAACAGGTGGAGCTTATATGGAAGTCGGAATGGTCTGTCATCAAGGTCTTGTATCTCATGATCCGATATCCGACCTTCGTCGATGCCTTCCTCAATGTCGTGTGTACGTCGACGTCAATTCATTGTGCTTTTTCTCCTCTCCTGAGATATCTTATGCAGGGTATTTTGCATCCGATCTCACCGTATCTGTACGGTCCGCTGTTGTTCTCGCCCATATAAACTGCTGACTTCCGAGTCACTTTTGATTCGCAGAAATGCCTTCTGTACTATCAGATGCCGACTTGTAAGTTTTAATACTCGGGCTCGCGATAGGATATCTGAGAGCAAGTTTTAGGTATGTCTGCGATGGGAATTGCTCTGACTGAACGTGAGTCCTTTTCTACTAGTATATGCAACTACATGACGTTAAGACTGTATTGTAACAAAAGTGGTACTTGTGTGGCGAACATACGCATTGTATGGCAAATCTAGAAATATGCTCATTGGCTTACTGGCGATGTGGACGGTAGGCTCGACGCACGCGTGCAAGCTGGTTGCTACTTTCTCATATTTCAATTTAGATTTGGGTCGCAGGAAACGTATATCCTGTTGTGAAGTTCATACTGTCTGTCAGTTGTAAGTTTGAACCGTTTTAATCTTCAGTGTCACACTAACGGTGGCATCTGGAACATCAAAGTCAGTCGACAGCAACTCCCAGGTGTTCCTGGGTGTTCGATAATCGGCGGGGACGATGTAATATTCATCTCTTACGCAACATTGCTTGGGGTGGAAGTTGGTATGTCACAATTGATTTTCTGAGTAAATCCTACTGAAACCAATCATTTGTCAGTTATCGTCCTCTTCACGTTGCTGAAGGGGATCCGTACATGTGAGATATGATGAAAACCAAGACATTCAAAAGCACGCTGATAATGCGGAAAATTGGTAGACCGCGAGACGAGGAGCGCACTTGTCAATACGCTCTTTCAGGATGGTACAGGCCCGGTCTTCATGTAACCCGGAATGAAGCTGATTCAGGCCGTTCTACTACTAGGCATACTGTTCTTCCTGCTGGCTATGGGTATGCCTTTTAAGTGTAGGTGTCATGCATAAATCTAAAGCGACGGGCATCCAGCAACATCACTGGGTAATATACTAGTCTTGATTATTGCTCCAGTAAGCTACCCTTTGATTGCTGTTTTATCTCCGGTACTCTGACCTCTTGTATCCAGCTTGATTATGTCGATCTCTTGACTGCGTGAGTATGTCAGCTTATAGGCCCTCATATCTATGCTCACAGACAACACAGTCTCAGCCGTATCATGCACACTGTGGTGTCTTGCAGGATCGTCATTCACCTTCGGGGCGCTGCACGACAGGACATAGAGACCAGCGTCCTGGTTCCCGTATCTTCAGTGAGGTTCCGGCCGCAACATTCGACGTTTGGTGATACTTCAGGCAGTGATTGGATGACAGACGCAAACACCGATGTTATTGAGATGATAACAGTGGCAAAATAGTAGACAAAAGTCGAGTTCCTTGTACAATCCATCGACGTCGATATGCAAATCCGCTTCGACCGTCACTCCTTGTAGATCACTGGCCTCCGCACGCGAAGTCTTGATCGAATATCATCCGCTGCGATTACAATCTTCCGCACAGGTTCTATGGCGTTCTTCTGAGTTCTGAGATTTGCAGTCGCCTTCTTTACCGGCGTGTCCTGCGTGCTGACCGGATGCCAATCTTTATCTGGGGCAGGAGAATACGAAGAACTTCTAGAGGCAGGTGTAACTTGAGCAACCTTCGTTGTATGCTTCTTCTGCGTGCGAGGGACCGCAGAAGTAACAGTCGGTTTGTGACTCTGCGACGTGAAAACCTCGTCCCAGCCATCGGGCTCTTCCTGTCTGAACGGCATGAGCGGAGTGAGGACTGATTTGAGACGGCCACGTGTGATGGTGCCGCCAGCCGTTTCGATTTCGAAGGGTTCAGTCTGCATGCCCAATCCTATAGCAGTATTATGATTTTGGCAGGCCGTAAAGGAGTCTTGTAGTATGAATCTCCATCCCAGAAACCACCGGTCGAGACATCGCGCGGCCGAAGGTAATGGAACCATCGAATGGGGGCCCTCTAGCACTGGAGGTGTGCAGAGGGTTCGCTTGTAGTCCGCCACTACATGCAGATTTATGCCAGTCTCCATGCTCTTTACCGCATGGCATAGAGCCTTGTCGTTCACGTCATCCCTGTCTTTGACCATTGTAAGCCCGCACCAGGTCGAAACGAAGAAGAGGGATGCCCAATCGTGGCGCAAGAGGTGTTGTATAGGAGTCCATTTATCGTGACTGACCGTCGACAGATACGCGTCCATGACCAATTCGTATGCCATGAACGGGAGAGTGCCCATGCGATGTCTTGAAGAGGCCACGTAACTTGATTCCTGAGCCGCAGAATCCGTAATGATAGTCGCGTTATCGAAGTCGATGAGCCTAAAGTAGTATTTTCCCTCGCGTTCTTCCCACATGATATTGTTTACGCTGATGTCGCGATGAAGCATGTTGGCTTTGTGTCGCAGGTCATACAGACCTGTAAAAGAAGTGGGTGAGATCGAAAGTAGGTATTGTAGAACGAGATATCACTTACAGTCTATCATCTGATCCACCATGACCGGTATGAGGTCACATCGGCGGGGAAAGAGCATCTTAAGCTCTTCGTAGCGCACGTATATGATGGCACGTAGGATCCTATCTTCGTAATCTAGCTCCTGAGGCTTTTTCGATTTAGAACCGCGCTTCTTGTCGAATCCCCGACGACCTCCCTTCGAGAGTTTCCATAGATCTCCCCACATGAGAGCCTCGGGAAAGTGGCCAACACCCGCGGCGCGGGCGTACTCCAGTAGATCCTGTTCCTTCGGTCGTGTGCTGATCTGGTAGGAAAACTTGATTGCGAGTTTACGCGGGGAGATGGCTGGTAAAGTCGTCGCTTCGTACAGAAAGGTTCTTCGCCCTGTGAGAGTATACTGTGTGAAGATCGGCTCCCCCAATGTCACGAGCACTTTCTGTTGATTCTCCGGGTGCGCAAGATGCAGAACACACCCCGTCAGATTCTCCGGGGGGAAGTTATCAGGGTAGGCAGAAGGCGGTGTGACAACGGGGGAGGGGAGTGCGCCTAACTGTTCAGGAGTGCATCGTGCCATTGCAACAATTATTGCAGCCACCTTCTCAAAATCTTCGATAATCGAGAGGTACTCTTCTGTGCAAATTACGCCAGAGGCGTCGTAGTACCACAAGAACATCCTGTCATCCTTGAGAACGACGCTGATGCAGGATACTCGTGTGCCATATGTGCACGAGAGGAGCTCGAGCGCGTAGGATCCTGACTGAAGGGCGGCTTGTCGGCCATATATTAGACCCACTTGAGAGTCAGGTACGTTTCGACCAATTCCACTGGTTCTGAGTGTTACGTCGCCAACGGCTTCGACAATGTGCTCAACTTTACGCTTCTCGCCAATAGCTGGAGGGCGTATCGAGGCTGCTGCACGAACTGTAGCCGCGCGTGTTGTCGTCGTCAGATTACGCATTTTAATTTTTGCCTGAGTCGAGGAGTCAATAAGATTAGCATTCTAGTCATAGAGATGCAGTCGTGACAAACACATACATTAGATGACTTATTTGACGTGGTTGCCGGCGCTGAGTCTTCAGTCGTTGCTTGGGCGTTACGCCGCGCCACCTTCTCATTCTCTAATTTCTCCAGAAGATTTTGAAAGAATTTCACCTCCCACCATGACAGGAAGTCCGACCATTTAGTCCTGTTTGTCGAGTCGGATAGGGCCTTAGCAGCCTCTGCACGCATGCACGCGATGTCTGGACAACAACGCGCACCGCGCATTCCGTGTTCCTCTGGGCGCGCCACTTCGTGTTCCGAGTGATCAACGAAGCATATGTCGTCAATTGGATACGGACTCTTTTCCGATATGCCGTCCAGATGACCAGGAGCAAGTTCGAGGACTCGATTTATCAAGATACACCAAGGAGTATAGCGCTCCTTTTCCTCTGTAGCCGCGCAATATTGTCGAAGAGACTGTGTTATAATAGGATCATCAAACCACCTGAGCTGACTGATCTGGGAGGCCCAGTTGTTTAACGTCTTGGCGGATAGGTCCAGGAGCGCGTCGAGCCAATCGTAAAGAGGCTTGACCTGGCTATATGTTATGTCCCGGCGAACGTATGGATGTACAATTTCTGGCGTGTGTGTCCTTGATGTGTTCATGGCTAACGGTGCAGCGTTTGTGTATTAATATGGGTGAGGGGCAAGCTAAGATGAGGCGCGGTCCATGCAGGTGGCCATGCGCCGCATGACAAAGACAATTATACAAAATTGCCTATCCAAGGTCCAAGCGTATTCCAAAAGTGCTGTGAGACTACGAAAGGCTTATTCATGAATCAGTACACGCAAACTAACATGAAAAAGTGCGTATAAACATTCAATATGACTTACGTTGGTAAAATCCAGTCGACAGTCAGTGCTCAGCACTCAGGTTCTTGCCTTCTATTGACCCTGATTCCATGATTGGCAAGCATTCTTTGATATCGCAATGGCAGGTAGACCTCGAAAATAGCAGATATTAAGAGGTGTATATACTGTGGCGGTATGATCAAGCCTGAGTGAAGGTCGGGTAAGGTCTCAGCAGAGACTGGGTTATCGATGTTGAGCGGACGCGACCTCGCTCCGGCCCGGAGCACCGTTTGATCCGCTTGCGCGCAAAGCGAACGGCGACCGACCGGTACTTGCAAGATGTAAGTTCGAGCTGTGCAGCAACTAGGGCCCATTTCATCCTCCCGCATTGTAATCCAGACGATGATATCCTCAATGTTGACTTCAATTCATAGTTCGCCTTGTGTTAACGTTCTTGAGCACTCCCATCAACTCAAAGCGATGACCGGATCGCCGCCATTTCCTGCCTTCCTTCCCGAGCATGCACGAGCAGTGATTCTACTCTCCGGGAGTATGCTATCTACAACACCCAAGGCGACAATATCAATTGTAGAGACATGTCGCATGGTGGCACACCGATCGCTGACCTGAAACCTGCGAGTCGCGCAACCCAGGAAATTGGCGTGACACTGAGAGATAAGGTACGCTGCCAATAGCAAGGCGCTGAATGCGTGGTGGGAAACATGACGCTCAATGATAATCGTTTCAGAGGTGAAGCACATAGTCAGATGCAGTAGCGCTATCTCCGCTCTCTTCTGTAGAGTCGGAGGCTTTCGCGGACGGTCGTGTTACTCCGCATCGTCTTGCCTTGCGGGCCCTCACTTGTCCTCAATTCACGACGATGACCACCAGTAATGGCCGCAAGACGGTGTTTGTAGTAGGTTTGGGCATGGTTGGCATCGGTGCGTGATACAGTTCGCTCGGAGCTTTGGGAATGATCCACTCACTGTCGCTGTCATGCAGCATTCATCGAAAAGTTACTCAATCTCGACACCGCAATGAGGTACAAGATCGTGACCTGCGGCGAGGAGATGCATCGTTAGTATTTCAGTCTGAGCTTCAAGTGTATTGCCTTCTCACGCGGAGTGGGTTATCAGTGGCATATAATCGTGTTGCACTCACTGACTACTTCCAGCACCGTAATGTAGAACAACTCTATCTTAACAAAGGTCAGGCTTATCGTCGTGTCTGATTGTCTGTCTGATGGTCGTGTTCTAGTGGATTGGTACGAGAAACAGGGTCCGGATCGCTTCGTGTTTCACACCGGCGAAGCAGTCACTTTCATAGACACCAAAGGGCATACTGTGACTACGAATAAGGGACGAACGATTGCCTATGACTACTGTGTTCTAGCGACAGGCTCAGATGCAACCCTGCCAAGCTATGTCGATCGTGCCGTCGAAGGCGTCTTCGTATATCGAAACATCGCGGACCTGAACAATCTGCTGTCATACTCGGAACGAACAGACGTCCAGGGCACCCCGGTACGCTTTACGAATACCCATCAGATCACGCACTCATCTATATAATATCCATTCCCAGGCGACTGTAATCGGCGGCGGCCTGCTGGGCCTGGAAGCAGCGAAAGCGCTGTACGACCTGAAGACGGTAGACGCGGTGACGATCGTGCACCGCCAGACGTACCCGCTCTCTCGCCAGCTTGACCCTACTGGAGGCGAAATTGTGCTGCGGAGGATAGAGGCTCTGGGCGTGCGCGTGGTGGGCAACGTGTCTCCATCCGCGCTCCTCACCCGCGAATGCGAAGACGGCAGTAAGAAGAGGAAGATCCTTACGGGGCTTGAGCTGAGCGACGGATCGACTATACCGTCGACCATTGCCGTGTTTTCGATCGGCATCCAACCGCGCGACGAGCTGGCGAAGGTTTCGGGGATTAAGTGCGAAGGAGATACTCCTCGCGGAGGCCGTGGGATCATTGTGGACGATGACTTGCGGACCAGTGCTGAAGATGTGTACGCGATTGGAGAGTGCGCATCGTGGAGGGGCCATACCTATGGGTTAATCGCGCCGGGTATTGAGATGGCGGATATCCTCTCTTTTAATCTGACTCAAACTGAGACGGATGTGGGAGAATTTGCAGCAAGAAAGATGGTAAGTATAGTTATATATCCCCATCTTATTTTTGATTAAACGTACTGCCAGAACAATCCTGATTTATCAACAAAACTTAAGCTGGTCGGGGTGGACGTACGTTTATGCTATTATCACCGCCTATCACTCATATAACGCCCTATTGTAGGTGGCTTCATTCGGAGACTATTTCATTGACAAACGACGAACGTCCCAGTTCACCACAAAGAAGTTCGCCCCTGCAGACGCAGTGCCAATTCTGAACACCCAGCTTGACCCGCTCAAATCGAAAGTCTGGGAGTTCACCGAAAGTACCTTCAGTAGAGCTATGGGTAAAGATGAAACCGACCGCGAGAAAGAGAGTACCAAAAATGTCAAGTCACCCAAACCAAACGATGCTTCTTCTCCCAGAAAACGACATGGAGCCTCTGCTGCCGCGGAAGGACCCGTGGAGACCCTGACGTACAGAGATCCGTTCGCTGGAGTGTACAAGAAGTAAAGCTGTTTTGTTACTCTGTCTTTCCAAGGAGCTGAATGAGATCTCTAGGTACATATTCAGCGCGGATGGGAAGTTTTTACTTGGAGGGATGATGGTCGGGGACACGTCCGACTACGTGAAGATGCTCGCTTTAGTCAAGAAGAAGGTATTCTTTGCACTGATGCTGTTGTACCCTATCTTTGCTTAAACTGGATCTTTCGACAGAAAGCATTGGAAGTACCGCCTTCCCAGTTCATCGTTGGCTCGGGTGGCTCCGACGACTCCGGGGCAGACCTCGACGATGATACTCAAGTCTGCAGCTGTCATGCAAGTGCAATGATGTCTTTCCTGGTCTATATACTGATGAAACGCACAGAATGTCACCAAGGGTCAGATAAACGCATGCGTCAGAAATGGCGCGGAAAGTCTCGTCGATGTGAAATCGAAGACAAAAGCGGGCACTGGATGCGGAGGGTGTAAGTGAAATACTTACTAATTCTGCGCTATCTTACAGGCTGACGAGGATATGTCAACTAGGTCTGCCGTTAGTTACCAGCCTTTTCAAGGTATCCTTCACTTGAATGTGTTTCATAACTTGTATTAACGACGTTTATGTTCACAGGCAGAAATGGCCAAAGCCGGACATGAAGTTAGCAATAACCTATGCCCCCATTTTTCTATGACTCGTGCGGAGCTCTTCAACGTCGTGAAGTGAGTATTCGATAACTGTAAATGTTCGTCGTCAGTGGTGTCTGATCCTCCTTTATCCTCCAGAATCAAGAAGCTGAAGACTTTTGTCGATATCATGTCCAACGTCGGCGTTAAGAAAGACTCTGTAGGTTGTGAAATCTGTAAGCCTGCAGCGGGCAGCATCCTTGCGTCACTGTGGAACGAGCACATTATGGACCCCGTTCACCATGCGTAAGTACGTCGCTGCACGACGAGTCCTATAGTTGTTGAAAGTCATGTACAGGAATCAAGATACCAATGATAGGTTCGTTGGTCGTGTATAAAGTACAATTGCTATCACTGATCGTTCTATCCTGTAGATTTATGGCAAATATCCAGAGAAACGGTATGCACTATTGTGAATGAACCCGCAAATCTTATTCAAAAATACACAGGCACATTCTCGGTTATACCCCGCATCGCCGCAGGCGAGGTTAGACGATAAATTCTTCATGCCGTACAAAGTACTCAGAGGAAATACAGATCACCCCGGACAAGTTAATTGTATTGGGTCAAGTTGCGAAGAAATGTACGTTGCATCTACCTCGCCAAGACTGAGATAAGTATTGACGAGGGACTATTTGACTTCTCAGATGGTCTATATACTAAGATTACCGGAGCGCAGCGAGTAGATCTGTTCGGAGCCCAGAAAGCCGATCTTCCATCCATATGGAAAGAGCTCGTAGACGTTGGGTTTGAGAGCGGTCATGCATACGGTGAGTATTGCCTTCTAGTATAGTATATAGATGGCTGCTGATGATCTTGGTTGTAGGGAAGGCCCTCCGTACTGTCAAGTCGTGTGTCGGTACAGCGTGGTGTCGATACGGAATTGGCGACTCCGTTGCTAGTGAGTTGGCTGAATGTGTCACTTCACGCCGTTGTTTATAACGACAACGTAGTGGCTATCCACCTAGAGGAACGTTACAAAGGCATTCGTTCGCCACACAAGCTGAAAGGTGGTGTGAGCGGGTGTGTGCGCGAATGCGCTGAGGCCCAAAGCAAAGACTTCGGGCTCATCGCTACGGATAAAGGGTGGAATAGTAAGTGTTGTGTTTTTGTAGTACCCAAATGTCTAATTTTGCATCGTGCACACAGTCTTTATCTGTGGAAACGGCGGTATGTGCTTTGTTTGTTGGCGATATCGCCTTTGTTGGTCTTCAGTCTAACTGTCATTTGTCCACAGGCGCTTCTCCTCGTCATGCCACGCTCTTCGCGACGGATGTACCCCCTTCTCATGCCGTCCGCATCGTCGATCGCTTCCTCATGTATTATATCCGTACTGCGGACAAACTTATGCGTACTGCACGCTGGGTTGAGCAGATGGAAGGCGGAATCGAGGTGCGTTTCAAATGTCAGCGTCCAAGCAGTAGTCATTTTGAGCTGTATCCCAGAGACTTAAGAAGATATTACTCGAAGACGAACTGGGGATCTGCGCGGATCTTGAGCGAGAGATGGATGAGCTCGTGGGCACCTTCCGCGACGAGTGGGCAGTTGTTGCAAACGATTCAGAGAGGCAGAAGCAGTTCCGCCAATTTGTCAACACTGTGCGTATTGCATGAACGTTCGGTACCCTGCCTTTGTGCGCTAATGATGCTTATCTGTGTCCCGTTATAGAATGAACGTGTACCACAAGTTGAGCAGATATTGGAGCGTGGTCAATCGAGGCCTGCATCGTGGCCGAAGACAAGCCCAGCAGTGCACCTTTGCGCTAGCGACGTTCAGACGCCGAAGGCGCAGTGGAAATGGAGACAGTTGGCGAGGGTACAAGACCTGACTCCTACGGATACGGGAACAACGTAAGCCATAAATTATTGACGTCCGATATCTATTGCTGATGACAGTTGGTCCCGATGTAGCTCGGCAGCAGTGAAGTACGGTGACAGCCAACTGGCAATATTCCACGTTCCGAGAAGGGGTTACTTTGCTACTCAGCAGGTGAGACTGCAGATAGGATCTTAAAAATACCTATCTTCAGCTTATCATTGCATTTCCAAAGATGTGTCCACACAAACGTGCATTTGTTCTTGAGCATGGGATCATTGGAGACGACGACAATGGCACGCTCTACGTGTCGTGTATGTTCTTATGCTTTCTCGGCCAAGATAAAATAGCTCACTCACAACATCGCTACTTCCAGGCCCTATGCACAAGCGCAATTTTTCACTCACGTCTGGAACATGTCTCAACGACGAAAACTACAGCATCATCACCTTTGATATCAAAGTAGATGCGGGCACGGGCGACATCTCTGTTCTACTTCCCGAGCCGGAACATCTGAATGCCTTGATTGGAACCGACAAGTGGATGGTACGCAGAGACACTGCGAACGAGTTAGACAGGGATAGCAGTGGTATCACAATTGTCGGCCCTGACAGGAAGAAGGTGGGGGACGATCAAGCAAGCAGTAGTGCTGGATGTATGGGGGAGTGTGGAGATAGCAAATTGCAATGGTAAAACTATGGCTTTGTTGTTGAACATGCCGTATCCCATACAGTGCATTGTAGCTAGACCTACTTCAATTGCATCGGATCCAGTTTCTCACGGTAGTGCGCTCCTCCTGCGCCAGGCTTGCAAGCAATGTGGCTGCACATTGTGATCTCCGAAGGTCCGAGCTGCGGTAGAACGTATGGCTGGCATACTGCGACACAGAATGCGGTAATGATAGGGTGGCTTTCAAACTATTGAGTGGCGTAGTTTCAGCGATCAAGTGTGGTTTTAGTCTTTTGTTGAAGGTCGCGGAGCTAGAAATGGCGGGGCGGTCGCACGTCCATTCTTGGATGCAGAGGCGCATTCGGCGCCCATTTTCAGGACAAGGGCTGAAGCTGGCTGAAGTGTGCGATCAGCCTTGCACTAACATCTGATGACAGTATAGATTATGAGTCGTTTTCCTGCCGTGTGAAGAGAGGGTCGCTGCACACGATGAGAATGCGGGCGTGTGGTGAAGCCGGTGACTTGTGAGATTATTAACTTTTCACGCGAAGAGTGCGGTAGTGCGTACCTAACACCCTGTAATCACCGCCTACCAAACCCATTTCCAAGAGTCTGCGTTACCTAATTCCTAGCACCATCTCCTTTTCAGCGTACATACTTGCGAGGGTCTTCGATAATGATGGATTAAGAGCTAACGTGGAATATCGAGAGCACTGAAGATTAAAGACAAGGAGATGGAAAATGATGGAAGATGAGGTATTAGGGAGAGCAATTACTGGGCATTTTACGCAACGATGTTGAGAGCAAATACGAAACAAGTAAAGACGCAGGAAAGGGCGTAAGAAGTTGAGCGGCGGAGGCGAAAGCCACGAATGTGATCGGCGGGATTCGCACCGTTATAGCAATACCGACGCGCGCTTGAGGAGCACGTGACAACAATCGCGACTTGGACGTTGCGTTGAACTTTCACCTCTTTCTCCAACGAGCAACTACACAGTCGCGGCATCCAACGTAGGCCCGCAGCCTACTACCCATTTTATACCTGCAGCCTCTCTCATGGCGGTTGATCAAGAAATTGCCACGATCAAAGGCCAAGTAACTACACTGAACGACCACGTCGTCAATTGACAGGAGATGTGACGTTCTACAGCAAGATCAGTATGGGATACGAACCCAGCTCGAGTTCGTCGTAAACGGTCGACGAGCACGCCGCCGCGGCCAACGTCGACACGAACCAAGCGCCTGAGTCAATGCTATGATGCGATCAATCAAGAGATCCGAGTCTGTATAGTTCAAAGATGCCGCTTCCCTTCTTACTTGGACGCCGACCACAACCACCGACTTCACCGACCAGGAAGGAGACGGTATCCCAGCTGTGTGGTTGTACAGAGTTCCCCGCACACTCGTCCTGCGTGCATTCGATCTCGAAGCTAAGTCTGGCCCCACGGTGAGCTTCGCTCTTAGACTAAACTACGCTGGACGGTATCTGACTCTCGTCTCAGACTTATGTTGTGTCATGGTACCACCACCTATCATCATTGAAGAGGAGGGAGGGGACGGTCACCGCCACCACCACCATAACCGCTACTATGAAGGTTCCGGGGACTACTACGAAGGTCACAGACACCACCGTCACTCCCGTTGGCGGGACTATTGCTGTCCCTGCCTACCTCACTATGGCTTCCGGATGCATTCTACCCATCGCTACCGTTGTGCATCTGTGACCGCGTTCATTGTGCTCTTGGTAGCGTTCATCCTCTACCTCCTAGCGGCGCTATCCCTGCCTATCATCAAGGCAATCTACCTCTTCCAGCTGAACTTCACCACGGAGAACCAGCCCGCGACGTCCATCGCGACTAACTTCCGGTTCGGCGTGTGGGGCTTCTGTGCGTCCAGCGTGCTTGACGAGCCGACCGTCTTCACGAATGACGGAGACTGCACATCGCCCCAGCTTGGGTACACAATCCCGCCGGACATTCTTGCCCTAGCCGGGTATCCGCCGGAGGTGACAGACGCGGTCGTGAAAGCGCTGACGGTGCTCCTGGTCCTGCATCCCACAACCGCGGGGCTCGCGTTCCTCACGCTCCTCTTCAGCTTCTTCGTGCGGTCGCACTGCATGACCATCTTCGCGCTCATCACCGGCATCCTGACTGCCGTGGTCGGCAGCGTTGTCCTTGCGGCAGATCTGGCCATCGAAATTGTTGCGAGCAAGAAGCTGAAGGACGAGTTTGGGAACCTGTTGCAGGTTAGCTTCGGAGACGGGGTGTGGATGATCGTCGTCGCTGTCGCGATGTCGTGGCTGGGGGCCGTCATCTTGAGTGCAGTCGCCTGCTACTGTTGCGGCATACGCAGAAGACACGGGTGGTATGGAGATGGCTATTACGGGTAGCAGTGGCGGTTAGTTCTTCTGCTATTTAGTCTCCCGGCATCTCATCTGACTACGGGTCCACGCAGCTCCCTATGAATCTAACGACTATTAAACGACTGTATTTCTATGACAGACGTCCGGACTGTGCTCGTTTTTGGCGTATACTCCGAAGATCCAAGGGATACTTGTGAATACTTATCTTGTCCTTATCGTTCCGACGTCGCACTCGGATACCATACAGCATCGTGATATCCTGCATCGGTTGTAATTATATTTCTTGTATTGTTTGTACTCTGCTGTATAGCCCAATTGCAATCAAGCTGCCGACGGGGTGCCTACCCCCGCAGTTCCAGCTCTTACCAGGAACGTTGGGGCACGAATCAGTGGTGTAGCTGTGCAGGATGAGAACATGCATCTCTCTCGGGTCCTCCGCAGCGTTCTCGGCCACGGTGAAGCGACAGGAGAACGTTTATATGCGTGAGAATGGCGTTGTCTTTCTCACTTTTATCCTTAGGCTTAAACGGGAGCTCGTGAGAGCAATAGTAGCTGCCAGGTTGCGCGTTGTGCGAGCGGCTTTCCAATGTGGTCCTTCAGGCTGGTGTATCTTTATGATAGGCCTCCGCACGTCCCCGCAGCAGTAAACGATGAACTCTAAACAAATAGATGAGAGAGCTTGGGATACGGCACATATACTCACACCGATATATGATCTCGAGATTCCGCCCCGTCACAATCGTGCTCAGCGATCAAATGTACAGGTAACCACATACGCACCATTAGGTGGGACTAGAATGCGCACTCCCGATCTTGAGAAAAAGAGACAAGTATTCGACTTCGAGATCATGATCCCAGCCTCATTTCGTGTCGTTGCCATCTTCAGTCTGCAAAGAGAGCTATTGATAACGAATGCTAGTGTGTTGGACTACACGGTGCGCACGCACACCAATATGCGGCCCGTGGTATGACGGGCCTTGGCTATCCGGATGTGGCAGCGGCATGGTCACTCCAGTCCGTTATCCGTTCAGCGAATGGCAAGACTATTGAAAGCGACGTTAACGCATGGAGCCAGGGATCCTGCTAGTCTCTTACCTCACAGTAACGATGGTAGTGAAGTCACCAGTCAAAGGGAGTTCATGGCCAGAGAAAAGCTTCCGAGACCAGGCGATCTGGATTCTAGTGACACTCGACTTCTCGACATGTAACGGCCTAACGTCTGCCGCGAGGAAAGTCAGTAGTTTACCAGCGAAGATGTAACTGTCCTCCAGAGTCGGAGTGTTTGTCACACCGGCTATGGTATACGCTATCTTGACGCTTGGCATGCATACGTCTTACTGATACTAAGTACGGGAACAATGAGTACCGTGTATGCGACAGTCGAGGAAAGCGCCACATACTGATAATGCCAAATGTAGACACAATATACTCGAACCCTGCGCCTCCCAGGGGAAAACAGGAATATCAGTATCGTAAATTCGAGGCATTGCATGGATTATGGGGTACTATGCATCCGCTTTAAGTGCACGAGGGGCCCCGATCAAGTATAAAATGTTGAAGATTGATTTGAAGGTCGTGCGTCCAATCTGCTGCCGTAGATCAGTCATATTGATACCAGCACAACTCGTTGCACGCTCCTCTGCCATAGGGCTCTGCGGGCTGCGGTCAAAGTCTGATATTGTCTGACGACATATCAGAAGAGAGTCATTGGACCGCAGTATGTGAAGTGTGGATGTCTACCGGGATACGGTATAAAAGGTGATATTTATGCAGCCATGGATACTCATCCCCAAGCCTCTTCTCACCTGCATCGGCACTTTGTTCCCCAGCTCTCTTTGACAATGAAGATCTCAATCGCTGCCTTCATCGCTGTGTGTATCTTCGGAGTATCCGTCATGGCAACTCCTCTACCTGCGCCTGACGAGTAAGCGACCACGTCGTTTGCTGATGACAAGGCGCATCGCTCAGCTGACCTATCGATACTAGTGAGGCATGTTGCTGTCCGCCAGGGGTTTTCCACTGTGATTGATGCTGTGAGACCTCTGTCGTTATAGCATGGAGTAAGCACTGTCCCGCATTCATAAGTTCATACCTGCGCTGATACATTAAGCTGTACCTATACTAGGGGGTCGTGGGTGAAGGGTCCCGGAGTCTGAATTTTGAGCCGGCATGGAGGCGGCATGGAGGCGGCTTGGAGGCGGCGGGGCGGGACGCGCGAGGTGGACGCGACCTTTTCGCGACTCTCTGCAACAACCTTCATGTCCACGGTCTTCGCATTAACGCGATGACCTCGTTTACAATTATATGTTAATGCTATTCCATTATGGGTGAACTTCCTATCAATTCCGTTGCTTCTCGCCAATGGCTCGCGTCTTTAATCCGCGAGAAATGTCAAGTTAACATTCCTTATGACTATCAAATTACCCATGGACTCGACCTCATCAACGGCAAAGATCTGTTCTTGGTCATCGCGCCGGGAATGGGCAAGACAACTGTCCTTCTTGCTCCGCTAATTGCTGCCCATGCCAAGCTCGAGACCGGGATTGCCCTAATGGTAGTCCCGACAAAACTGCTTGGTGAACAAATGGTATACATTTTAGATGGCTTGAATTATCTTCGAGATTGTTGTATTTATTTATTTATCTGAAGGCTTGCGTGGCATCCAAGTGCGGTTTACGCGCTCTTGCCATCAATGAAGACACGGTGCACGGCGCATATTACGAAGACCGCGACTTGTTTGCAGAGCTTGAGAACGGTCGAGATATCCGGATTGGTATCATGAGCCCGCAGATGCTCCAGAGTGAACGTATGCGAGAACTTCTTGGCAAGTCCACCTTCAAGACCAAGACTCGTTGGCTCCTCATAGATGAAGTCCATCTTTCCGATGAGCAAAGCGGAGTTTGGCGGGTACCTTATAGCAACTTGAAGATCCTCCGTGCCCGCTTGTCTTCCAAGACTATATGGGCTGGGGTTACTGGTACTGCTACTCCAACTAGGGCTCTTCGCATTGCTGCTAGCCTTGGTTTCCAACCTGGATACTATGTCAATGCCCGCCATTCAGTGGATCGAGCCAATCTCAAATTTATTCCACGCTTCTATCGATACCCGGTCTCTGGCGATGAATTCCTCGACCTCGCTTTCATTATACCCTTCCGAATGACGACAGTTGATGACCTGGAGCAGACCTTTATCTTTGCCAACACCATAGAGGAAACTCGGCGAGTCATGCACTTTTTGGACAAGTTAATTCCCCGTCACATTCCAGGACGTGACCGACTCATACGCCTCTACAACTCGATGATGCCAAAGGATTACCGTGCGAAGTGCATGCATGATATGGTTGAAGGCGTGACTCTTCGTGTTCTCCTCTGCACCGACACTTGTACCTATGGACTCGATCTTCCCAATGTTTGCCGTGGCGTCAACCTTGGTCTAACAGACTCGATAGAAATTCTGATTCAACGAGGAAATCGACTCAGCCGTGATGGAGGTCCTGCTGAGTTTTATACTTTCGTTCCACCTTGGGTTCGGGAGATGTCGCCTGCTATAATTAAAACAGCGCAACATAAAGAGGACACAGCAAGAAGAGCGAAGCTCGACCTTGTCACGCTCCAATGGTATAATTCCACATCACGACTATGTCCACGTCAAGCCTATCTCGCTTACAATGATGAGAGCACTGCACCGCCAAAGGAATGCTGTACGACGCACACCCCCGAGCCACAGAATACCGCATATATGGCGGCAACTGCTCAATGGAAGACCTATCTGGACGCTAAGAAGACAGCAAAATCTGGTGGCTCATCACTACACACAGATAAGACCTACCGGGCACTTGACTCAAAGATGCGAGCTGCACTGTTCCGCATGCTCGAGCACTGGCGTCTCAGCCTTTGGTTGAGTATATGCGGAGATGACTACGATACACCCGTTCAAGTTTTCATACCCACAGAAATTATTCAGCGACTCTCCGATAAAGCTCACCTCTGCTCAAGCTTAGACCGCCTTCGTATCGTCATCAGTGAGACTGAGGCAGGACCGTGGGCTTATTTTGACGAATACGGACAAGAACTGCTCACGTACCTGGACCGTGCTCTTCAAGGCTTCGGGCAAATCTTTGAAGAGTGTAGGCGTGCTGCCATGGAGGCTATCATCATTGAAGATGATCCTGCCGAAGAAGACTCAAACATATCAGTAGCGATGGTCAAGTTAGAGGTCAACGACGTGCATGCATTATCATTGGAGCCCACATCTGTTGATACAAGACATCTTAAACGCCAACAGCCAGGCTCCCCGCTCAAGATCGTGATTCTAGGCAACAAGCGACGCTGTATAGAGGGAAAAGAGAATAGATCTCAGTAATGACTACTCAATAATAATAATGCGAGCATACCTGAAACTAGGTCCTTTTCTTGAGCCTCAGGGCGTTCTCGAAGGCTCTGCGTTATCGTCAAGATGAAATTCAGAAAGAGAAGCGATAATGGCTGCCAGGTCCTCGTCATCAAATACACTACCTGGATCTTTGACCGTTCGATCAAGAAACGTCTTCAGTTGTCCGCTCTTTACTTTGTCGTACCCAGCAGTAAATTCATTCGGCACCTCGTATGCCTGATCACGTCCAGGAACAAACTCCAGAACTCGCTCCTCGCGGAAATGAGAACCGAGCCGGTTGTCATGAAATGCCCTATTCATTCCTTTAGGTATACACCTTGGCACAGGTAGGTCTTGGTCTATGCCTATACTCCTTAGTCATGCTCTGCAGTGTCCTATGCTGCTGCTGTGGTATTGGAGTTGCCATAGTAACCCATAAAACATTACGGAAGGTCCTTACATCTAGAAGGAAGAAAATTGGTCGCATACAGTCATA